>AYEL01076056.1:0-28310 GCA_000484575.1 Olivierus martensii | reverse complement strand
GCTAGGATCAAAAGAATACTATTGAACAATCAAAAATACAAGAAATAGAATACAAGAATACTACATGATAACATCAATGTTGTCATTTTCAAAACAACTAAGAACCAGTTTGGTCTGTTTTTCTCAAAAAGAAAATTATGTACAATAATCATAAAATAATATTTAAAATAAGCATGATGCTATTATAATTTATTTTAATACACATTTTCATTATTTAAGATGCTTGCAAGAAGTTGTGAGAGAAAAGAATCATGGTTTCTGTTAGTACCAACTATTTTAAAATAATTATGGTACATATGATTTTCAATGAGTCTATAATAATGGCTCCTATAATAATTTAATATTATCATCATTTACTGTAAACATTTAGCAAACTGACAAGAATTTAATTTTGATATGTCATTTTCTGCCCTATAGAAAGTGGTTTGTCAAACACAACAAAATTTTAACTAGTAGTTTGACAATCTGGTGTAAATCAGCTGAATGAGAGCATTGGGTAACAAGATATGCACATTTAAAAATGCAAATTATTCAGTAAATTGAATGTCTTTGATATTATTGTAGGTGTTACTTTGTTTATGATTTATTATATATAAATTCTCCTCTACTTAATATGGAGTTACATTTTGATACTGATTTTTAGGTTTATCAAAATGTAACTCCATCATAAAAAAGAATCATAAGTTGAAAACAGTAGTAATGCACACAAATGTGAGAGTTACTTCCCATGGAATATCCATGTTTTTTTCTGATTTAAGATGCTTATATTCAAACACATGGATATTTTAGTTAATATATAATAATAAACTCATTTAATAGTAAAAGGAATAAAATCAAATGAAATTTTGTTTATAATGATAAATTTTTCCTGGCCTTTATGATCATAGGTCAGGAAAAATTGCTCATTATAACTACTATTCATTTTATCCAAGATTGTAAAATTGTTCATAATTAAACCTGGATCCTCCAAAGTGGTAAGGTAACTCTTTACCACGGAAGTGAACAGCTGACTATAAATTTTCAATAAAATGAAAGTATTTCTAAATGATAAATTTTTCCTGGCCTTTATGATCATAGGTCAGGAAAAATTGCTCATTATAACTGCTATTCATTTTATCCAAGATTGTAAAATTGTCCATAATTAAACCTGGATCCTCCAAAGTGGTAAGGCAACTCTTTACCACGGAAGTGAACAGCTGACTGTAAATTTTCAATAAAATGAAAGTATTTCGAACCAATATGCTATGAAAAATAGCCAAGATCAGATTATTGTAAGGGCAATCAAAAGATTGGATTATCATAAATCAAATAATTATAAGTAGAGGAACTTCTGTATATATGTTATCAGTTAGACTCAATATAAGTTATAACTATGGTTCATACATATACCTGCATTCTAAGCTAAAGGGCTAATGGTAATATTTAAAAAATATCATTATGAGAATAAAATTTAGGAAATTTTCTAGAAATTTTTAACATCTGCTAGTATAGGATACATATAAGTATGTTATAGTAGAATGTTGCATATCCAATATAAATCTTATTTTAGTAATAATTAGATAAGTGTAATAAATAAAATTTACATGAAACAGGCATTAGATAAATTATTTACCTAACCATGAAAGAGTTAGACTAGAAGCAATTTCCTTATTATTTATCTTCAACTCAGGAAAGAATATATTGAATATTTTCTTCTGAGTTCAATACTCTTTTTTTCCATCTAATGAGAAGGGATGAAAAAATATCAGATTTTTGTTTTTCAAAATACTCTTTTTAATGAGTCATTACATTATTTTGAGTATTGCCTACAGAATTTATATTTGTGTAGGCTTTTATCATTGTTAGTTCATTCTAAAAGTACGATATTCTGCCTAACTGCAGGATACATGGTTCAATGTCTTAAACTTGCAATTTTTCACAACAATTACAATTCATAATTTGAACACAACAGCATTATTGCATAGAAACACTGTTTACAATCTAATCAGCTTTTTGCATCCATTTATTTTTATAACATTCCTGCCTTACAGTATACAAAATTTCATCATATGAATCTGATAACTATTTTCTCATGTTCCATATAGTTTACAATTTTAGTGTTAAATTGAATTTAGTATTTATTAGTAATTTTAGTAATTTACTAATTAGTAAATTATTAATTAGTATTATTATGAAGCATATCTGGTAATTATTATGTAGCGATATCGTTAGGATACTTTGTAAATACAGTTAAATAATTAAAATATAACAGCACAAGTTCAAGCGATAGACAGATATATTTATTTCCTAAAGATCTTTTAGCTTAAAAAAGCCATCTTCAGTAGGAACAAGTAAAAGAAATACAAATGAAACAAGTATTAATTTGTAATTTTTTTACTTGTTCCTACTGAGGATGGCTTTTTTTAAACTGAAAGATCTTTAGGAAATAAATATATCTGTCTTTTGCTTGAACTTGTGCTGTTATATTTTAATTATCTTTTATAAGAAGTGGAAAGTATTTTAAACTTTATTTATTTGAAGTAAAAATATGGTATTTGATTTTTGACTTTTTTCTAAAATTTCCAAATTGCACAAGAATTTTAAACATTATAAGAATGAAATGATCTAGCAACAAATGTATTGCAAAACTATATGGTTATTTAACATCTACCATCTTGAAATACTGTGGTTATACCTTTCATCAAAAATTCCTGCATCATAACCAGAAACTTAAACTCAAAATTCCTAAGTGAATAACTTCTAATTTATCCAGTTTACTAGCAATCGCACAGTAGAATTGTTGTTCGAAACTTCTAGATTCAGCGTAAGAGATTTAATCTTATAAGTTTTGTTCCTAATTTGAAAAATGAATTGCTATAACTTTAGGAACAACTGTATGTATTTGTCAGTTTTAATGTAAGAATCAACATGAAAGATACCAATGTTGATCTGTTGTAATAGTTTACATCTGAATTTTTTTAAAATGTAACTGAAGTTAATAGAATTATAGTAATTTATGTTATTGTTTTAGCTTTTATTATAAATAAGAATAGTTTCATTATATCTAATTTATTTCTTGTTATTATTTTTTAAGTTTCAATAAAAAATAACAGATTATAATTTTAGATTGTTGTCTATTGAAAAAATCTAAAATAATTATATTGTATTTATTTTAATATAGCATTAATTAAGAAAAGAATAATATATACATTTTATAATCTGTAGGTGGAGAAGTCCAATCTGTAACTGTAACAAACTGTGATTCTAGCCCATGTATTTTGAAATCTGGAAGTAAGCCAGAAATAACAATTGCTTTTAAATCCTGTAAGTATTTGAATTTGTTATGTTAGAATTACTCTATTTTATTTAAATGCTGCATAAGAGAATTTGTAGAATAAAATCAGTTTAAAATTTACAATTTCATTTCATGAAGAAAGTTATAAACTTTTTAAAATTATTCTGTAACAAAGTTGTGATAAAATTATTTTTAGTTTTATAATAATTTTTCAGTAAAAAATTTTTAAAATTAAATCAAACTAACAAAAATTTTTGATCAGTACATATATTATATATCCATTTTTATTCCAAAATAGCTTTAGTGTATCTCCATTTACATTGAATTATTAATTATTTCTAAGCATATAATTAATCACTCTATAAATTCAATTATACTGAGAAATTTAAGTTAAAACATTGTGTTATTAAGGATTGTTTGCAGTGGGATAAAATTTTAATTTTATCCTACTGCTATAAGCACTTAAAACAGTATTTTAATTCAAGTTAAATTAGGTTATTAACAGTTTTTGAACTTTATTTTTCTCAGTATATTTAATAAAGTACAAATGTTTTTTAGAAATATTTTCAAATAAAATAAAAAAGTATGTCTAATATGATATGAAAATAGCCAAATTCTGAATATTGTAAAGGAGTTATAAGATCAAATTAATTATCAAGTAGGGGAGAACCTTGACAGTCCCTGATTTAAATAAGTAGATTGTTCAGCAAAATCTTACATAAGTTGAAACATAGGTATCTCAGAGCATAACCTATACAGTAGACTATTATTTTGTCTTAAAGATATAATATAAAAACTAGCTATATTAAAGAATAAATGCATATTCAGCCAGATGGCCACATAGTAAAACACACCTTGCTTCTCATTTTGGAGGATCCAGATTCAGTTCAGAGTAGAGTTGGGACAATATGATACGATATATCGTGTGTCATCGATTTACTCGTCTCGATATTCCGATATTTTTTGGATGCCAATATATCGAACGATACAATATTATACTTGCAATAATATCGTTGGTTAAATTACATCAGTTAAAGATAACGGCCGATTTCTTTAAACAACTCTTTTATTAAAATTATTTTAATATATTATTTTAATGAAATTAAACAATAAATTTTATGATAATCGATAATTATTAATCATCTTATTTGATAAATAGAGGCTGGCGTGATATATATATATTTTTTTGCATATTTTACGTCCCTTTTCCAATCAGGGAGATTACTAAGGGGGCGGGGCCAGTTCCAACCACAGACTGAATCAAAGCATTTCCACGCGGCCAATCCGGCCGTCCGAAATAGCCTATTTTTTGCATATTTTATGGCCCCTTTCCAATCAGGAAGATTAACTAAGGGGGCGGGGCCAGTTCCAACCACGGGCTGCACCCACACCCGTGTAAGGGGGCGGGGCCAGTTCCAACCACGAGTTGCACCCACACCCGTGGAAGCGCACTTTTTTGCATTTTTACGCTCCTTTCCAATCAGAGAGATTACTAAAGGGCGGGGCCAGTTCCAACCATGGGCTGCACCCACACCCATGGAGGGGAGCCGGATGGTGAAGGAAGAGAATCACCGGACTGGAGTGATATTTGAGATTAGCAAACTGGTAACATTAGACAGACTGTTCTGTTCGTTTTTGTCATTAATTTCGGTTTTTGTTCTACTTGGATCAGCCAATATTAGATTGCATGAAGATCCAAATAAAATATTGGATAAGTGCAAGTTTTGCTATTCAAATTTATCAAAGAATGCAATGAAGCGTTTGATTATATCACACACATCAGTGCCTACTGAATGTTTGTTTAGTAAGGCAGGTCAAGTGTTATATGCAAAAAGAAGCAGGTTGAAGCCTGAATTAATTTCGATGATTTTGATGCCGAAATCAGCAATAGAATCAAATTTCTGGTGATTTTTAATCCTTCTGGCAAATAAATGAGTTTAAAAGAAATTGTTGTTTGTTTTTCCCCCTAAATATCGTATCACGATATTTTCAATATTATCCCAAAGTATCGTGATATCAAATATTGTATGAAAATCCATATCGGAATATCGCAGATACGATGTTTTGTTCTGTATCGCACATCTCTAGTTCAGATCCACACCTGCAATTTTTCTGAAGAGTCTAGGTCTAGATCTGGCTCATTAATTAAAACTAACCTAATAAGTCCATAGAACACATGTTATCCAACCATTTGCATTTATTCGTAGTAATACCTCATATAGCTGTAAGTGATTTTATCCAAAGAGCTACATATGATAATGAATAAGGAAAACTTCTTACTTTAGATATTAAATAAAAGCAAACAATAAGCCAAAAAAGTAAGATAAATTGTTTATTCAAAAACGTTTTCGGCTATCCACGTAGCCTTTTATTTACATATGATAAATAATGAAATTAGAAGATAAATCCTTGTATCTCTGCATTTATAGCTTTATCTGTTATGATCAATTTATTTTTCTTGAATGTCAAGAAATCTTTATGTAAGGATGGATTCATATATGTTGGAACTATGTTAGGGCTGCCTATATTTACAAAACAAAAAAAAATAACATGACAATTTAAAGATATATTTTTATTTATGAAATAAATTATGTAAGGATGGATTCATATATGTTGGAACTATGTTAGGGCTGCCTATATTTACAAAACCAAAAAAAAAGTAACATGACAATTTAAAGATATATTTTTATTTATGAAATAAATTATACAGTATTAAGTAAAATATTTTTCATTTCTAAATCTTTATTCAAGTTTAAATTTATTTTTTATTCATTAATCAATATATAAAATATAAATAAAAATAAACAATACACACATTTAATAGGATTATACTATTTATTCATAAAATGTTTTCAGCTATCTATGTAGTTGATCTCAGTTAATGTATCTAACTGAACAAGGCTACATGGATGATCAAAAATGTTTTGAATAAATAATACAATTCTTATTAAATGTACTTACTGTTTACTTTTATTTAGATTTTATAGTAAAAAGGACTTGTATTATTATTATAAAATATATTTTTAATAATTTTTTGCTTCTAGTGGTTGATACAAATGATGTAAAAGTCAAAATTTGGGGTGTTATTAGAGGTGTACCACTTCCTTTCCCTGGTCCTCAAACAAGTGCATGTGAAGGTTCTGGATTGAGTTGTCCTTTGGAAAAGAATAAATCTTATACTTACAGAAATGCTATTGATGTAAAACCTATGTATCCTAAGGTAAAATTTTACTTAATTCTCTTGAAAATAATTTAATTTCTAATTTATATATAAACAGTAAAATTTGCATCTCATTGATGAATTCTTATCATTATATAAGATTTTATATATTCTAATAAATATCAAATATATTATGTTTTTACAAATTTATTGGACTGACAATTCTGTTTTGTAAATTAGGTTATGCAAATAGTTTGTCAATCCAATAAATCTGTAAAAATATCTGGTATATTGATCATGTGTAAATTTATAGGGTGGAAGAAAAGTCTGTACCCTCCAAATAATTTGATAATTATCATAGATTTCAAAAATCTGTTAATGCCAACAAATAGAAAGTCATGAATGAGCTATTTGATGGTGACCTTCAAATAAGCTGATTATGCAAATGAGGAACTTGCAAATCCTATCTCATAAACCATAACAGACAGGGAAAAATTTCCAATTAGACTTGTTCAGCATTCAATTCTGAACACATTAAAAAAATCTTAATCAAAATTGAATGAACAGTTCATGCAAAAATGAAATGAAAACATTTTTACATGAAACTGACATTTGATACTTATTTTTGACATTAAACAACAAATCAACACTAAAATATAATATCCCGATTCAATAAATTGAAAAGAACATCCAGTTATTATAAATGTTTATTAGTGATGAATTCATACAATATGGTATAATTATTGTACCATAAAACTATTGAATACTATTGATGAACATTATTACATTATTACACTATTAGCATTCAATAATACATTGTAGGGGACTTTGATGAACACTTTCTTCTCTGTATGAGAGATTATAAAACCAAAATCTAACTTTAAAAATAAAATAATCAAAACTTTAGATTAAAAAGTTTTGATATTCTCTTACTTTAATTTTAATATAAAATTTTCTTGTCTTTTTTTTTATTACAAATAAGTTTCTAATTATGATTATCTGAGTTATGAACTATTTCATATATGAACATGCCATTTTCAAATTTTTGAAAAATTAAAAACTTGAAAAAAGTTTAAAAATTTTACATTTTTTTTAAGATTAATAATAATATATTGTAAAACTATGTAGATTTTTTAATTATTATAAAATGTAGATTATAACAAAATAGTTTAATATGTTAGTGCAGTATTTTAAGATTGAGGTTTCTTTTAAAACTTCACATCTTACATCAGGCATTTAATCCAGAAATTCTAATATTAGCTATTACTAAATTGATCCAGTTCTCATTTATTCATAAAAAAGAATACTATATAATGTGTTTTCTACAAATGTTTTAGTTAGAGAATGTTTATTTTATGGACAAATTTTTGATTTGGCATGTTCCTCAGAATTATTCATAACCATGAAAACCTACATTTTTCATTCAATTGTATATATTAATCATTTTTTTTTATATTTTAGTTGGAAGTAACTGTGAAATATGAACTGCAAGACGATAATAACAACAGCATTGTTTGTGTTCTAATTCCATCCAAAATTGAATAACAAAATTCATTTTGCAATTTAGAAAATTTGACTGTATGTTATGAAAGCCTAAATAATTATTTTTATATATTTTTTGTGTTCAAAATATAAATACTTTTTAAAAAATAAATTGAAAATAAATTATCTATTCTGTTAATTTTGATTTGCTTTTAGATTAAATAATAGATGATAAATTAAAAATATTTTATTTTAAGAAATACCATCTATTAAAGTTTATATCAAGCACATATTGTGTAGATTAGGGTTTCCCAACCAGGGGTGTAAGATAACATTTCAGAAGTATATTATGCTATTATTATATTCCAAAAATAATTATCAACATTTACAGGCTATTCCAGTGAAATTGCATAGACATTTTTCTTACTGCAGGGTCCAATAACTGAAATTGTCCGGTTAACATTCAAGATAAGTAGTGAAATTGCGAGATCGGTGCCCGTCGAGGCTCACATCTGCAAGATCTGCACCTCCTGTGCAGCACATGGGGTACTAGATAATTTACTAAAAGCCAAGGGGTATGGAAATAAAAAAGGTTGAGAACCACTGGTGTAGATGATGATAGAATAATTTTATTTACAGGTACATTATTATTTATTGATTATTTATTGATTTTTGGAGAAAATAAAAAAAATCTTTCACTTATGTAAGGATTCTTTTCCTTGATTAGATCAAGTTGATGTAGTCATAAATTGAAAATACTATATCTTATATCAATCATTGCTCATTACTATTCTTCATTTTAGTTCAATGTAGTATTGTATTTAAATGTATAAATACAAAATTAAGGAACTAGACACACAATGTACTCTGACAGTATATCAGATCATTCTGTATGTTCTCATTCATACCTATGTGAACTATATTCACCAGTGATAGGAATATATATAATTTTATACAATATATAGTAAACATGTGTAGTCTTATGACTAACATAAAAAATGAAAATCTTTAAAATATACATTCATAGGTATAAACTAAATAATACTAGGCGGCCAGATGGCAGGGTGGTAATGCATTGGTGTGCCATGCTGAAGGACCTGGGTTTGCATCCTGGGTCTGGTCCTGGTTTTTTTTTTTTCCAGGATATTGGGCCTAGCTCAGTGATCCCAGTCCTTTGCTATCTGGCCCCCCATGGATGTGGGTGCAGCCCATGGTTGGAATTGGCCTTGCCTCCTTAGTAATCTTCCTGATTGGAAAGTGGGTGTAAAATAGGCAAAAAAAAATACCAAATTATATTGGTGGTAATAATTATAAATAACTATTAATATCTTAACAATTCTGTGAAAATTATTATTGCTATAAATTTTTAATGAGATTTATGCATTTGACATTTTTTAGTAATTTCAGCAAAATCAGTTCAAAAAATAATAATAATAATAATAAACTTTTCACATTTCTTGTTCTAAATCAAAGTTTGTGGTTTTAAATAGTTTTTATAGTTTATAAACTTTTTCCAGAAGCTACGGGGGAAAAATTAAAAAACGAGAAATGTATGAAATTGCAATATATTTTCCATTTTAAGTTCATTTTATAAATATTAATAAATTCCAAATAATGTCTTCAAATTTCTGTACCATTTTAAGTGCTTTCAAATTAAACATTTTCAATAAAACATAGCACATCTGCTTTATAATTCCTTAATTTTCAAAAATAATTTAATGTGGCATATTTTTACTATAAAAATCAATCTCTCTTTTTAACTTAAAAAAATTATAATTTTATTTATAAACAATGAAGTAAGTTCATTTTTTCCATATCGAGAAATAATCCAATAATCTCATTTGTGCTTTTGCAAAAAACATACAGTATTTTATTTTTAAAAATCGTTGTTGATGCAAAATAATTTTGCTAGAAAATAAAGATCACTCGTAAATGCATGTTTCAACCTGTTCATTATAAACTACAGGTTAACGAAGTATAATTTATAATCTATATAAAACACTTTCAGATTATGTATGAATATGACTGTCCACTCTCTCAAAGAACTTTCTGTCACTGTTATGACCTAAAGCCAAAATTTGGAGATGTTCAAAGTCCACTGCATAGATTACTAATACAGATGGGACACTTAGTTAAAATAGGGAAATTTCAGTACCCCAGCACCTGCTCAGTTAGTTGATTTAATGTATATTTTCTTGAATGTAAAGGTTTTATAATTTTTCAAGACATTGACCAGTATTAATATTTCCAAAATCATTTAAATAATAAAGGATATTTTATTATTTTAAAATATAGAACTATATTGAATAATAATGTTACGTAAAAATCTGTTTCCCATAAGCAGCTTTGGTTTGTAGTAGTAGTAGTAGTAGTAGTAGTAGTAGTAATCTTGTTTTCTTAAGACGTTTGATCGTAGCTCATGGATCGAAGTTAGCGTTAGTTATTTATAAAAGGTATTTAGTACTTGGTGGAATTTATGGGCCATATCCTCCATATAAACAGGAAGAAGAAGAAGAAGATTGAAATTTATATTATTATACAACGTATTCATCCGCTTAGTCTTAGTAAATGTACTGTATATTAGTTATTTTGAAATGTTTTCATTATTATTATTTAATATCATTAATATATTTTTTCATATATAACTTCAGTTTGTACAATATAAATTTCCGCTAAAATTATATTAATATAATATAATATACGCTGTTTTCTGAAGCTTGAAAATAAAATATAATTATATGAACACACAGGTTTCATTTTATTGTTAACAATTCGGAAAGAAATTATTAAATTTGTATTATAAATAATTCGAATATATAAAAACTTAAAATACGATTAAAAATCAACGTTTTGTTTTTAAAAATACATTAACTTATTAAAATCGGAAATAAATCAAGGTAATATTCACAATAACGATTATATAGGAAGTACAGCCATTTTTGTGATGTCATATCGGGACTTCTTTTATTGGTCACAAACTCACAATGGTCGCGACACTACATTGGGGCCTAAACTCGAACATAATTGAATCTATCTATGAGAGAGTGGTTGTACCTCAGCTGGCTTATGCTTGACGAACTATATTGAATAATAATGTTACGTAAAAATCTGTTTCCCATAAGCAGCTTTGGTTTCTAGTAGTAGTAGTAGTAGTAGACATCTTGTTTTCTTAAGACGTTTGATCGTAGCTCATGGATCGAAGTTAGCGTTAGTTATTTATAAAAGGTATTTAGTACAGATTGGAATTTATGGGCCATATCCTCCATATAAACAGGAAGAAGAAGAAGAAGATTGAAATTTATATTATTATACAACGTATTCATCCGCTTAGTCTTAGTAAATGTACTGTATATTAGTTATTTTGAAATGTTTTCATTATTATTATTTAATATCATTAATATATTTTTTCATATATAACTTCAGTTTGTACAATATAAATTTCCGCTAAAATTATATTAATATAATATAATATACGCTGTTTTCTGAAGCTTGAAAATAAAATATAATTATATGAACACACAGGTTTCATTTTATTGTTAACAATTCGGAAAGAAATTATTAAATTTGTATTATAAATAATTCGAATATATAAAGTCTAAAATACGATTAAAAATCAACGTTTTGTTTTTAAAAATACATTAACTTATTAAAATCGGAAATAAATCAAGGTAATATTCACAATAACGATTATATAGGAAGTACAGCCATTTTTGTGATGTCATATCGGGACTTCTTTTATTGGTCACAAACTCACAATGGTCGCGACACTACATTGGGGCCTAAACTCGAACATAATTGAATCTATTTATGAGGGAGTGGTTGTACCTCAGCTGGCTTATGCTTGCCCAATCTGGGGAAACACTCTGGATAAAGTTAAAATTAGGGAACTTCTTTTGAAATTTCAGCGTCGTATTTGTATTAAGATTATTAAGGGCTATCGGATTATATCTAGGAACTCAGCCATTCTGTTGTCGGGTAAGATGCCACTAGATCTTCTCTTACGGGAAAAATGTCAATTGTACTTTACACTTAATTCTGGTAGGTTAGAAATTGATGGGAATGACTTACAGGTGGAGGTTTTTTATATAAAATATGAGTGATAGACTGCTTTACTAATTTAAAAATAATTAGTAAAGCAGTCTATCACTCATATCTATCATACTTTTATTACAATCAAATATTTGTGCATCAAATCTTTTTATTTATCTATTGTTTATATTTTTCTCTCTCTCTAAGTTTTGTCAGTTTCTAAAGATAAGTACTCAATAATTCATTTTAACATCCATTAAAAATAATAGGCAATAGTTACATAATGAACTTAAAAATAGTTAATTAGTTTTAAAATTTATTAAATAACAATAACTAATAAGTACTTAGAAAATACTAATAAAAGAAAATTATTAAAATTTTTTTTATTGATTAATCATTTTGTTGAAAATAAAATTTTCAATTGTTAGCAAATATTCCATGAGTTTTATTTATTTAGTTTGTTGCCAACAGAATTAAATATTTATTAATTAAAGTAAATGACATAAATTGATATGTCATTTACTTTAATTTAATAAATATTTATATAAAATAAAATGATAAAACTGTCACTACAAAATTTTAACTAAGAAAATTTTTAGAAATTTAAATCAGTTTTAATTTTGTTATATATAAAGATGTTGTTAAAGATTACTTTATAAATGATTATACTTCTAGTTTCTTCAAATCTTGCATTAAGGTTATTGTTTTGTGGATTGGTGGTTGAATACTATTGTATAAAACTGTTACTGTAACCATAATGTTATCTGTTGCAAATAAAAATTGAAACTACAAAATAAACTACAATTGAAAATAATTATAGTTAAACACTTTTCCTTCCCAATAAAGCAACTTTTAGGACACATTGTATAAACAAACACAGGATATAGTTTGGACAAATACAGGATATAATTTTAGTCTGCCACTTCATCCTAACAATTCTATAAAGATTTTTTAAGCATTAATCTTAAATATTACTTTTCTCTAAGGCAGTGTTTCTCAACCTTTGGGTCAAGACCCAATATTGGATTGTGTTAAATTTTTAATAGGTTGCAAAGGAACTGGTAAAATACCAAAATAAAAAAATAAAAAAATAAAAATATGTCTTTTATGTTAATTTCGAAAAATAATTATGAGGTTCTGAATGGTATTAATTTCTGGTATGTTAATATCTTAAGTTACATTCACAATGTCAAAATTAAGTCTATGCACATATTTGTTCCGCCCATCCCGGCATTCATTGGCACATTCCCCTTCCCAGTTTTGCTAGTTTTGAACTAGTGTATAATTGTCAGTTATCAGAACAGCAATAAGAATAACTTTGTATGTATATTACCATTTTTTTAAGTAGTCAGTGTGTTCATTTAGTGTGTTAAAATTAGTAATCATATTTTGTATTTTGTTGAAGTATTTGTTTTTGTGTTGAAGTGTAAGAATTACAGTGTATGTTTTTAATTTGCAGTTCATGGTTATATTTCATTGTATGTGAGTAATACATCATAGTTCAATGTACTATAAGTTAATCCGAGTACATACAGTATCATGCTGATATACTATCTTTTTTATATTATGTTATAAAATAAACAATTGGGTCGCAATAAAATTTTCAAAGAAATATGTTGGGTCGCATGTCCAAAAGGTTGAGAACCATTGCTCTAAGGATTGACATCCTCTGTACCAAGCTTATTTTGCAATTTTATTTATTTTAATAAGCTAATATAAATTTTTAAAATTCTGCAATTTTCATGGAAGATTTTATTTTCAAGATAACAAAATAATTAAAATTAATTCTTCAAAAATTTATTATAATGAAAATCCTTGAAAATATTGAAAAGTAAAATATTAATTTAGCCACAAAGCTTACCATATAAAAGAAAAAAAGAAGAAAGACTTCTTTTATTGGCTTAGATGGTGCTACTAACAGTTAAACGTCGTCATCAACAAAGTTACGTTCTAAAGAAGCAATGTGATCTGGTTCTTTATATGACTACGTCATTTTAAAAAGTTACCATTGAAAATATAGGAAATGTCCCATCTGTATTAGCAATCTGTGGTCCACTGAATGGTTTAGAAAATATATGGCAACCTAAAATTCCATCCGAAAGGGGAAAGTAAATTTCTTAACAATTTTTAAGATATAAAATAAATCATATTTTTCGATGCTGAGAAAAATATTTCTTCATATATTGGTCGAAAAAATTTATACACGAGATCACAAAATGACGACCCCCAAATTTGACAAGATTTTTAATATTGATCCTGTTTTGATAAATTCTGTAACTTCAAAACTCCCATATGGGAGTTTGAAGAAACAGAAAGGAATCTGATAGTTTTTTCGAATTTAATATGGCGATCATTTTTCATTCAACAGATATTTTAATTTAGTCTGATTTATATTGATTGAGTAAATGTAAAAGTTCTTTGCCATATTCACAGAGTAGTATATATGGAGTGGACACACTCATAGACTAACATTATAAAACCTTAAAATCACATAGAAAGTGGCGCCACCATTGTTGAACCAAAGAACCATCCGTGACGTCATTGACCAAGTGCCAATAGGCCAATATATGCCAAGCAAATTACTAATTCGTTCCAATGTTTACTTAATAATAATAGTTTTAAATTATGCCGTAAAAAATGATTCTAGGCCGATAAAATTCTTAATAAAATGGATTTTAAATAATTAAATGAAACAAAATCTTTATACAAAATTTCATTTATTCGAATATCAGTTTATAATTTAAATACAAATTTTATCTCAAATCACAGAAATTGTGTTAAATATGCTTTACATATTTCATTTTTTGTAAATTGCTTATGGCAAGAGAATAAATTCACATTATTTAACTTAATATCTTAACATCAGTTTAATGAAAGTGATTACAATACATGTAATACAGTTTAATGTTATCTTTATCAAATTTTATCTCAAATCACAGAAATTGTGTTAAATATGCTTTACATATTTCATTTTTTGTGAATTGCTTATGGCAAGAGAATAAATTTACACTATTTAAATTAATATCTTAACTTCAGTTTAATGAAAGAGATTACAAAACATTTCTTAATGTTATCTTTATGTTCACGCTTCACAAACCACTAAAAATTAACAATACACATTTTATTAAATAGATTTTCACCAATATTTTTCTTATGTAATAAATAAACAATTTCTGAATAATATGTATAATAATTAGATTTTTAGTAGAATATCAAATTTGGCCAATTGCTATCAATCAGTCAGTCAATCTGGAAAAAGTTTTTCACATTCTAGCATGCATACATATATTGCATTAGTTTAAGATTAATAAAAATATGTAATATTTTATTAATGTGAAATAATGAAAATATATACATTATAACCATTATATATAAATTGAAACATAAAAGTGTTAGAAAAATAATCTATATTTAATTGATTGTTATAATTTTAAAAATTAATTTTATTACTCCATTCTTCATTTTGAAATACCAATTTAACAGTTTCACTATATATTATAAGAGTTTTTGAAATAAACTTTTTATGATGCATCCTCTATATCATCATTTATCTTCTCTATACAAATTCCAGAAAGTAAACACAAAATACAAAGGAAATTTATGATGCTTAATGGGAAAAATTTCAGTTTGCATTAAGACATTAAAAAAATTGTTAGTTGAAAAACTTTACTTAATGATGATAATTAGTAATGCAAAATCAATATATTTTTAGTGTTGAATATGATTTTGTATTCATAAATATTCACTAAATCTAATAAATATAATTAGAAAATTACAGAAAGTTGTTGTAGTTTTAATTGGTAAAGAATATTTAATTTTGATTTGAAATACAAAAATACACTTAAAAACATCAAAAAATACTTGTTGCAATAATTGATAATTTAATAACTGATACATAAATAAAATTAATAACAGAATTATAAAGAAATGAATATTTTGTTATCAGAAAGTTTGTAATACAATACATATATTTTATTTTGATGTAATATATTATAAAAATAACATTTTTGTTCTTTTCCCATTCTGAAATGAAATTATTTCAGAATTGAAAAAGTTAATAATACTGTTTATCCCATTTTTAATTTCAAATATTTAATTCTGGTAATTGTACATATATCTCTCATTGTAACATAATGTTAATGTTTTAAATGTTTTCAATATTAGTTCAATAAAATAAAATTTAACTTCTTGAATGCTAGGATGTTAAACCCTCAAATTTTTTCAATATCTTACGAGGAAATGAAAAAGCTATGAGAAACATTGGATCAGGAAAAGTTATTAAAAGGTATTTTATTCCAAATTTAAATATTTGTGAGAATAAATTAATGATTTTTTTTTAAAATAGTAAATAAACTATACAGGTATTCCTCTTATAACACGATTTTACTCTAACATGATTTGAAAATTGCACTAACCCTCATATAACACAGTACTTTTACATGGTTTTTACTTAACACATTTATAAAATTACAACTACTCTTCTACAATACAAAGCATTTTCATTAATTTTTGTAAATCCACATTATGGACACACAATACACACATAAAATGTAATCATTGGGAAATATTTTGCTAAAATTAGTCATAAATGCAATTTTGCTAGGTGTTGGCTGTGAGAGGAAGATATGCAGTCCTATTTTCAATTTTTATTTCAAATTGAGTTAATTGATGATCATTGAGTATTTTGTGTTCCAAATATTCAGTTCTTGAATAAAAAATAAGTTTTTATTCTTCAATAGAGGAATGTGAAATAGGAAAATAAAACTTATTCATAAATTTTTTTTGATGTGTTGAGGAATGATTATTTTGTAACAGGTTAGATTATAGATTCTGTGAACAGAGAAAAAGATACACAAACTTTAAATGCAGATAACTTCACTTTCTGAACTTTTGATATAATTAAAAAAATATATATTCTCGTTTTAATAAAACAGTGTAAGAAAGATATAATTATTAAATGAATGTTATATAGGCTGTATACTTTGTTCTTGCCTTTTGTTTTACATTTTTTAGGGTTTTATGTATATATTTTTTCTTTCTTTATGTTTTGTGTTTATTAATATTCTTAATAAAAATTAAATTTCTTATGTGGAATTAAAGAAATTTTATTTGTTTTTAATTGGTTTTGGAACGTTTTTGTATTGGCTCAAGGACTCATATAACAGTTTCACACAACACACTGTTTTTAGGAACCTATTTACTGTGTTATAGGAGGGATATTTGTAAATGAGATTAGTAACAGTATATTATTATATAGATTTTACAATAAGAGGACTTTTATTATAAGTTGATGATTTTTTATAATCTTATGAATATATAAAATAAACATCTGTTTTAAGAGGATTTTTACAATTTTGTCTTTATATATATTTTATATATAAATCAAAATCCTTTAAATAAATAGTGTTTTGTCTCCTGCAAAATTTGTTTATATTAAGCTAAAAAATGGTTAAATGTGGCAATGCATATTATAAAATAATAATGGCCAACCATTATTTAATTTTCTGTATAGTCAACATCCTCTCAAAATAGTTTAGTCCAATCCATAAAAAAAATAAATTTCTTTTTATTAAAAAATACATTTAAAATATATTTAAAGTAATAATTGGATGATAATGATTTCCTTTATGAACTTTGAAGCTTCTTATAATATTATATGATATTTGAATAATTTAGTGGAGAATGCAAAAATTCCAAAAAGCACTTTAAGCAGGATAACAACTTATTATTATTAAATAAATACAGATAATAATATACTATAATGTTTTGAGTCTTCTATGGTCATTTTTAGACACTCCTAACATGTTTGCATCTTACAATCCACAAAAGCATGTGATGTAGGCAGTCCCTGTTATAACAGTTTACAAATAAATTTTGCTACAACTCAACATTGACATTTTGCGAGATTCCAAAACCCACCTTTAACCTTCTTTTCTATATATTCGTCTAAAATGAGATTCCAAACCCCACCTTTGCTCCCTTTTTCTATAAATTCGTCTAAAAATTTACAGCTATTTCACACGTGTTCGTCTTGGAGACATCGTGCAGGAGGTTTTGTAAACAACCGCCATAGTTAAAGGTCTCCTGTTACCAGCTGACTAACCAACCACCACAGATATATTACTGTCACCGATTTTCTGGTACCGTCCGTTGAAGCCAACTGCTCCCTTCTATTCGATATATATCTATGTAAAAATAATTTTTTTTTGTTTTATTATTTTTTTTATAATATTATAAGATGTTGTTAACTACATACTCTGCTAAATGTTACAATGTTAAATCGTTAATACTAGAATATTTATATATGTTTTAACGAATGTCTTAACTAACAATTATTTTTTTTATAACTCTATAAAATAATGTTAAATCAGCATATAATTGTAATTGGATAAAAGGATCTGCTTTAAATAAAGTTATGTAAGCATAAAACCAAAGAAAAACTATCGAAACTGAGAAAATCTTTAGGCTAGAATTTTTGAATAACCTTTTGGCATGGGCAAGAATTTTTCCTCCTAAATTACAAAACTTGTTATAAACCATACCTCGAGAGAGAAAATAAAGTTCTTAGCACTGACCAAGGGGGTCAAAGTTTAACGAATCTCCCAACAACCCCCCGAGTCATAAAAAACGAAATCCTGACAGTTCTGCAGCCAATCCCGGGAAAAATCATCATCTGTTGGAGCGAATGGGATTCGAGAATGAATTTGAACCCTTTCTCTTATCCGACGGGATTGGTGAAAACATCGAGGGAAGGGACGGACTCTGCTCCAAAAAGTTGGAGATCAGTGTTATCTGAGCAGAGCACTTGTGGTGTGTCCGTCAGCCCGTCCGACAGTTGTGTCCGTCATCTTGTCTAGATGTCTTCCGTTTCTTAGAAATATTCATCAAATATGTTAAACAACTTTAGAAGAGAAAAGAAGAAATTGAGACAGCTCTCTCTCAGAAGGTATTGTTTATAGGCGCGAAAGTTCTTTAAGGTTAGGACAGGTTACTATAAGTATAATAAGAAGGGTTTCCTTGGTTTTTCTTGAGCTATTAGTATTAGGATTAATAATTTGTATGTCTATTCTTGAAATTATCTGTTTTTGTTCTTAGTGAAGGTTATTTTATATATATTATTGTAGTTTAGTGTCAATAAATGTTTTTGTTGTTATTATTTAAATTAGTCGTATTTACTTCGGTGTTTCCAACAGCATTTGAACTCCGGAATTGTCACTTATCCGCACGCCAATATTAAAACTCTTGGCCTTATATCCTAAAATTCACATTTGGTGTGAGTGTGAAACTTAATCACACCTGGTGTCAGAATCCTGACTCAACTGTCTCCACTCGGCAGTTGAATCAAAACAAAATCAATCCTTCTGTCCCACTCATATAAAGTTGTGTCAGGAGTGGGGTTTGGAATCTCATTTTAGATGAATATATAGTAAAGAAGGTTAAAGGTGGGTTTTGGAATCTCACAATTTAAATGATTTTTTTTTTTTTTTGCATATTTTATGCCCCCTTTCCAGTCAGGGCCAGTTCCAACCATGGACTGTACCCACACCCATGGAGGGGGGCTGGATGGTGAAGGATGGAGATCACCGGGCTGGGCCCAGTACCCCCAAAAAAATCTGGGACGCGAACCCCAGTCCTCTGAGTGGCATGCTGACAGCATTACCACTCGGCCATCCGGCCCATTTAAATGGTTATAGTGTGTTAAAATTCATTCAGATATAAATATAAATAAGATACAACATTTTCATTTTAAATACATACAAATTATAGTAAACAAGTTTTCTGTTATACTCCATTACATTTTGCATTTCGTTTGTATCATGATTAGATCAATTCAACAACCAATACCCCATTTTCTTTTCTGGGTGGTGTTGGTCTTTATTCTTTCTAATTATGTTAAAAACTGTAGTAAACAGAAAATTAGAAACCTTTAGAAAACACAAAATTACATCTAGTTTTTTCCTCAATTAATTTTTGCATTTAAAAATCAGGTTTATCACATCCATCCATCATTAGTTTCTCTCTGCACTCATTTCCCATCATTTTTGTTTATTTTTATATGAAGCCTTCTTATTATTTTGAAAATTGAAAAAAAAAAAACTGGATGTAATATTGTGTTTTCAGAAGAAATACAATTTTAAAACAATTAAGAACAATAAAGACCAATAACACTCAGAAAAGAAATGATCTAATTAATCATGACACAATTCAGAAGGAGCGATACATTGGGTCACATTGAGAAATTTTACGACTAGAATCAATGAGCATTTGCAAGATATTAATAATGAAGCTCTGTTGATTGTCATATCAAGGAGGGCCTTCTAAATGTAGAGTAGACATGCTGTGAAATGAGCAAAGATTATTAAACCAATCCAAAACATGAGACAATGGTTAACAGCTATGTTGTTTACTATCTTTCTTGAGAAACGAGAGAAGCGCAATCCTGAATGAAAATGATTTGATTAGATTACACTGTGCTTGGAGTTGGTGTTACTTTAATAACAGCTGAATTGAGCATGCACTGCTTTTTTTTGTAGGTACTGAATTTCTGATTTGAACTCAGTGTAACCTTCCATTTCTGATGTTATTTTTTATTTGATTATTATATTTTGACTATACATTAATTATTATTTTGAAAAAAATGTTTCATTTTTATTTATTTTTACTGGTGTTTACAAGTGATGTGGTGCTATAAAATTGAAACATGGTAAAAATGTAAGAGTATAACAGAAAATTTTTTACTCTAATATGTATATACATAAAATGAAAAAATGCTGTATCTTATTTATACTTGTCTTAACAAATTTTAACAACCTGTAACCATTTAAATGTCACTTTGGCATCATAGTGAAATGTTTATTTGTAGACCATCCCAACAAGAACAGCCTGTGGCGGATAGCTGGCAACAAGGACAAAGTTCTACTTTAGACAGAACTTCCACCAGCCGCTAGGAGTCTCCGTGTCTCTGTTCGGACTTCACTTTCTGTCTCGCCCCTCGACGAGTGTGGATGTGTTTACACTACTGTGTCCCCATGTTGTTCTGATCAATTTCTCAATACTTGTATTATATTGTATATAGTCTTAAAATAAAGCAATTATTTTAACTAGCAACTTGAATCTCCACACTGGTGACCCGAAACTTTAAAAAAAAAGTGGATTCATCGCCCGATGGAAACGGATTGTACTACGTGGCCCAGACATTGAGCAGGTAAGACTTGATCAGATATCCTCGGTTTGGTCAGGAAACGACGTACGGACAAACATTTCGACTACACCCCTCGTCCTTATAACCTTAACAATACATTTTTTTTTTAACCTGTATTGCAATCCTGTCGATATAAAATAACAATAGTAATCATGCAGAACAATGATATGCTTAAACATGACCCGGGACAAATTAACCGAATAGCACTCAAACTTCCACAATTCTGGCGCAACAACATCCAACTTTGGTTCGTACAAGTGGAAGCTGCATTCGTTTTATCAGGCATCACAGTAGACGAAACAAAATACGCCAGTTTAGTGGCATCCCTTGATGCGGATACACTCACACATGTGAGCGATATCATTTTTCAGCCACCAAACGACAGAAAGTATGATACGCTAAAGGAATGTCTGATTGCTGAGTTCGCAGAATCAGAGAACAGGCAAGTAAAAAAACTTTTAAGCGAATTGCAACTGGGAGACAATAAACCCTCATTTCTGCTAAGACAAATGAGGGAGCTTGCTGGAGGAAAACTTACCGACGAATTTTTAAAAAACCTTTGGATGCAGCGTCTTCCTACACATGTACAGTCTATCTTATCCGCATCTACAGGTCTCTCACAACTAACGATACTCGCTGATAAAATTTGTGAAATTGCTATGGAAAATGCTACAGTGTATGCTACGTCCTTACCAGAACCGCCTACAGTCGCCGCGGTGGCCACACAGGCAGATATTGCTGACCTACGCCAACAAGTAGCACAACTCACACGACAAATTGAACGGCTGTCGAGAGAAAGATCCCACAGTCGGGGAGGCACACAAATACGGCCAAAAGCAGAGCATAAACATCGGGACCATAATAAGATAGAGAGCAACTCAAACACAAAGTACTGTTTCTACCATGACCATTTTGGAATGAATGCTCGTAAATGCAGGGCACCGTGTACGTTTAACCAACAGGGAAACGAGTGACCGCTGCCACTCAATCCAGCCAGAGTGGCAGCGGACACGAGGTCAGCAACCTTTGTTTCAGATTAGCAATTTACGACAAAAGTACGAGTAGCAGGTACCTCATAGACACTGGTAGTGACGTATCATGTATCCCACTACCGAAAGATAAGCGGAACGCGATACCAGAACCACTCGTACTGTACGCGGCAAACAAGTCCCAAATCAAAACATATGGAACACGGTTACTTACTCTTAACCTCGGGCTCCGCAGAAATTTTCGATGGAAATTCGTCATTGCGCAAGTCACAACACCCATTATAGGTGCAGACTTTATACGACACTATGGTCTGCTTGTAGATTTAAAAGGCCAAAAACTAATTGATAGAATTACAAAACTCGAGAACCATGGCACAATAGCCCGATCGCCTCTACATTCTACGGTTAAACTAATTACAGGAAATAGCGACTATCACAAAATTCTAGAGGAATATCCCGAAATACTCAGAATAACCCCTAAACTTAGGGCTGTACAACATAATACTGTACATTTTATAGAGACTACCGATCCACCGGTATACAGCAAACCACGGAGGCTAAACTCAACGATTTACGACACAGTAAAGAACGAATTTCAATATATGCTAGATCAGGGAATATGTAGGCCATCTAAATCCCCATGGTCCTCACCATTACATGTGGTAAGTAAAAAATCAGGCAGCATTCGACCAGTCAGTGATTACAGAAGATTAAACGCCCGAACCGTACCCAATCATTACCCAATACCACATATCCAAGATTTTTCAAACGCCCTCTATGGTAAAAAGATATTTTCAAAAATTGACATTGTACGTGCTTACCACCATATTCCCGTTCACCCAGAACATATACCAAAAACGGCTATCTGCACGCCATTCGGACTTTTCGAATTTCCATATCTAAATTTTGGTCTCTGCAGAGCCGCACAGACGTTCCAAAGATTCATGAATGAGATACTGGGCACATTCCCATTCTGTTTTGTCTATCTCGATGATATCCTAATCTTTAGCGAAACCGAAGACAAACATAAAACACATTTATGTATGGTTTTTCAAAAACTTAATGACTACGGCCTCACAATAAACGTTTCCAAATGTTTTTTTGGTGTAAGCATTTAATATAACTTAAAACTTTATCCGCCAGGGGAAGTTTGGCTTGTTCATTATTAATTTATTTTAACTATTTTTTATACTAGCTTTAGTTTTTTAATGATATATGATACATTAAATATTTAAGTTATTTGTATTGCTTGTTATTATTAAATATTGCCAAAATATAGTACATTTATATTTAGATCGTATAAATATCATATATGTACAATACAGCTCTTACTTAATTGGAAGATTTGGAAATGCAATTATTATTATACAGATAGGCCTCTTTAGTGCGAGTTCGAATAATGCGATTTCGATTAGTACGACTTATAAAATTGATACCATATTTGATTAGTGCGACTTACAAAATTAGTGCGAGTTCGAATAATGCGATTTTGATTAGTGCGACTTATAAAATGCGAGTTCGAATAATGCGATATTCGATTAGTGCGACTTATAAAAATTTGCGAGTTCGAATAATGCGATTTCGATTAGTGCGACTTATAAAATTGACATCGTTTTTCAGAAAATTCTTATACAGGGAGGCCTCAATTAGTGCGATATTCAATTAGTGTACACGACGCTCTTCCGATCTTATGTACAGGTAGGCCTCGATTAGTGCGAATTCAAATCTGATATACAGGTAGGCCTTGATTAGTGCGAGTTTGAATAATACACATATTTATTAAATTTGTCAAGCAACTATAGGTAGGCCTCGATTAGTGTGAGTTTTATTTGATTAGTGCGACTTACAAAAATGATACTGTTTTTCAGTTAGTGTGAGCAAATATTCGCGACTTATAAAATTGATACCATTTTTCAGTTAGTGCGAGCAAATATTTGATTAATGCGGTAGGCCTCAATTAGTGCGAGTTCGAATAATGCAATATTCAATTAGTGCAAGGCCTCGATTAGTGCGAGTTCCAATAATGCGATTTCGATTAGTGCGACTTTCGCAAAAATACAGGTAGGCCTCGATTAGTGCTACTTATAAAAATGATTCAAAGGCCGGGAAATCAGAAACACTAAGTGTAAACTTATAAAAATGATACCTTTTTTTTCAGTTAGTGCGAGCAAATATTCGATTAATGCGAGTTGTAAGCATAGATTCAGTTAGTGCGAGCAAATATTCGATTAATGTGAGTTGTAAGCATAGACTAGTTAGTGCGAGCAAATATTCGATTAATGCGAGTTGTAAGCATAGACCTCAGTTAGTGAGAGCAAATATTCAATTAATGCGAGTTGTAAGCATAGACCATCTTACTAACAAAGCTCCGCCTCCTTTTATGATGTCAATTAACAAATTATCTTACTAACAAAGGTCCGTCCCCTTTTATGATGTCAATTAACAAATTAAAGTTACTAACAAAGATCCATCCCCTTTTATGATGTCAATTAACAAATTAATGATAACAGCAAATATTTGATTAATGCAAGTTATAAGCATAGATCAGTCTTATTATCTAAATATTTGATTAATACAAGTTGTAAGCATAGACCAGTCTTACTAACAAAGCTCCGCCTCCTTTTACGATCAGTTAGTGAGAGCAAATATTCAATTAATGCGAGTTGTAAGCATAGACCATCTTACTAACAAAGCTCCGCCTCCTTTTATGATGTCAATTAACAAATTATCTTACTAACAAAGGTCCGTCCCCTTTTATGATGTCAATTAACAAATTAAAGTTATGTCCATTTATGATGTCAATTAACAAATTAATGTTAATTTTTGATTAGTAAAACCGGACAAGGAGCAGTCCAAGAACAAATCACTTGGCTTTGAAGGGGTGAAACACAAGAAAGATGGGCTTTTTGCTGTTAGCTATTTAACATCACTATTATTCAGCTTTGTTATCATATACATACAGTATAGTACAGAATTTTCTCTTTTAAAAAGTATCGAAATGGATAAAAGGAACACTTTTGATGATAAAACAGGAAACGAAAAAAAGAAGAGGTTAGTGATTACGCTAGAGCAAACAACGGATGTGATTGAGCAACATAAAAGCGGAGTTCAACTTCCGCTTTTGATTTGGCGATTGATTTGATGATGGTATGAGACGCAATTCCTGGAAGTTATTAATTTAGATGATGAACAATGATGTCAAATATGAAAATAAATATTTCTTAAATAGTTAGCATTGTGGTTATTCATCGTAAGGTTGGCTAATGGCCGGAATCTCTCAAAGCAAGAACCAATTACCATATTTTACATATAGTTAATACTTCGAATAGTGCGAGAAATTCGTGGAACCCATTATTTGCACTAATCGAGCCCTACCTGTAGTTTATTATGAACATTACTCTCTGTACTTTAATCTTATGTTTTTTTTCTTTTGTTTTGTAATTAGAAAATGAATACTTTATATCTACTATTGGTCTTCTAGTTTATAGCTATACAGCTGATGTGGCCTTGTGGAAAGTTGATAACATTATAGTTCAAAATAAAACTTTCCCATACAGAACTATTTTTTGTGTTCAAAACATTGTATATCTTTATATGGACAACATTGAGTTCTCAAGAATTATTTTCCATGAATGGGATTTTTCTGTTTTCATTTTAGTTTATATATTACTAATGAAGGGTAAATATCCAAAAGTATTCTAATAAAAAAAATTAATAGATTTAAAAAAATATATAATAATTTCTTTGAATCTATTAATTTAAATATTAATAGATTCTAGTTTGTTGTCTTTTTTTATTTTCAACATTTCAGAAAAAGCTGAAGAATATCTCAGAGTTCAATTATATATTTTTTCAAAAAGAATAAAATTATTTCAATCATAAAAGCTTTCTGAGACAAAATCAGTTTCAAAATATAAAAAATACTCTAACCTTTCCAAATTTCTTTTCTTCATAAAATTTATTTAAAAATGAAGTCAAATCCTCAGATGTTATATACTGTAAAAATTTAAAATATAATTTAAAATTGCATGTAATAAGAATATAACTAATATTTATGATTCATTTACTTACACCATCTGTATCATCATTTTGTGAAAAAGCAGCAGGAAAGCAAATAAGTCCATAAGCCCCATGATCAGCATAGTATACAAATACATGATCCTTAGGACCACTGAAATGCATATGCAATTAGATTTATCATCAGCATATGTGTTTTCTTCATAAGCAGTGGAACTTTAACATTATCTTTTGTAGAGACATTGCATAGTTAAAAATTTCTATTTTTGCTTGATTTGTGAAGCAAAAATTATGTGATATTTCTTTCTTTTAATTTTTTCTAAATCATTGGTAATTAGATCAAAAAAAGTTACTAAAGAAATATAATACTATATCATCTGGATAAATGTTAATCTATAATTATCAAGAGACCAGAACATTGGGACATTTTGTACATTTTACATATAATTAATTGTTTAGCAATTTTTCCTGAAATCAAGAATTAAATTTAAAAACATGTAAAATCTGATTTATGTATTGATTTGCTTTTCAATTAAGATTGGTCAGCATAGACAATTTGCAAAAAGCAAATCAATACATAAATCAGATTTTACATGTTTTTAAATTTAATTCTTGATTTCAGGAAAAATTGCTAAACAATTAATTATATGTAAAATGTACAAAATGTCCCAATGTTCTGGTCTCTTGATAATTATAGATTAACATTTATCCAGATGATATAGTATTATATTTCTTTAGTAACTTTTTTTGATCTAATTACCAATGATTTAGAAAAAATTAAAAGAAAGAAATATCACATAATTTTTGCTTCACAAATCAAGCAAAAATAGGAATTTTTAACTATGCAATGTCTCTACAAAAGATAATGTTTAAGTTCCACTGCTTATGAAGAAAAGATAAGAAATTAAAAAAAAACACATTAAGTAGGAAAAGAAAAATTTATTATTAGTAAACAAATATAGATATCATTATATCATGTAAGAGATATACTACATGATATAATAAACTTTACATTGTATCATGTAGCAACATTTTCGGCCTCTTATGGCACTCAGTCACTTCTAACAAGTATGCATCTTAAGGCATATGCTGTAAGCTTGTAGAGATTCAAGTCGCTAGTTAAAATAATTACTTTATTTTAAGACTATATACAATATAATACAGGTATTGAGAAATTGATCAGAACAACATGGGGACACGGTAGAGAGTAGGTGTAAACACGTCCACACTCGTCGAGGGGCGAGACAGAAAGTGAAGTCCGGACGGAGACACGGAGACTCCTAGCAGCTGGCGGAAGTTTTCTAAAGTAGAACTTCGTCCTTGTTGCCAGCTATCCGCCGCACATTCCCCCCCGCAGAATCCGACTAGGTAAGGTAGTGTCTGGAGAAATGCACTGTTCTACCAGAGCGTGTAGTTTTTGTGATCGTGTCTCGTTGCTTAATCGTTGTGGTCGACGTAGGTCTTGTTTTCTCTTGTGTTTGATTCTCGGCGTCAGCTACGTAAAATGCTGGTTTCAGTCTGTCAATTGAAATCGTGCACTTATGTCCATTTATTTCTAAACGAAAAGTTCGTTCACTTCTGTGAAGGATTTTGTAAGGTCCATCATAAGGAGGCTGTAGAGGTTTTCTTACCCCGTCGTGCCGAGCGAATGCATGGGTGCACTTACTCAAGTGTAGATGAATGAAAAATATCGGTGGAGCACTGTTCCAACTAATTGACAACACACCTCAACCGCTTGCATTTTTCTTTTGAAAATTGTCACCAACAGAATGCAAATATAGTACTTATGATAGAGAATTTTTAAGAGATTGCAATACTTGGGCTAAACAGTGTATTCCTTGCCAACGATCAAAAATCATTAGACATACTAAAGCACCAACAGGCCCCTTTCCTGACCAAATACGTCAATTCGAACATGTCCACCTAGACATTGTCAGCCCGTTGCCACCATCGGAAGGAAAATCCTACTGCCTGACTATGATAGAAGGTTTACCCGCTGGCCGGAAGCAATACCAATGGCCGACATAACAGCAGATACGGTTGCTAGAGGATTTTATAAAAACTGGATAACCCGCTTCAGTGTTCCAGCTCAAATCACAACCAACCAAGGGAGACAATTCGAGAATGCACTATTCCAAGCATTATCACGTCTACTGG
>AYEL01076054.1:0-12018 GCA_000484575.1 Olivierus martensii | reverse complement strand
AAAAATATCAGCACTATGGCAGGAAACACACTCATTAGTAAAATAAAAACAAGACTTTAAGTGTAGAAGTGCTTTCAATTTATTTAAAAATCCTCTTCAGCTACTAACTCTACAATAATTTTAAAAAACTTATTCTAAAGAATGCCAAGAGAAACATTCTTAACATTACAAATTCTTGATATTCTTAACATTCTTAACATTACAAACAAATAGAGCCATTACTTCAGTCATATGATCTGATCACTGCAGATGAAATAAGATAGCAGGCAGCTAAGAGTATTAAAAAACGTAATTATACAGATATCAACGCTAAAAGATTGAAATTGAAATGTGCAGAGCAATGGTTAAAAAATAATGAAGTAATTTGTGCGAGAGATGACAAAAGTAAAATCATGTCCTGCTTAAAAAATCTGCCTATGATAACTTTCTTTATAATTTTATAAATGATAATTCTTGCCAACCACTTGATCATGATCCAACTGAGATTATAGATAAACAGGTACAAAAGATTCTCAGAAGTAAAAATCTACCTAATTTTTTAAAAGGAGCAGCAGTTAAGTCCCCTAGGTCTCCTAGACTTTTTGCCTTTATTAAAAGGCACAAACAACCAATAGAGGCTAGACCAGTCATTGATCTATTATTTACTTACTAGTATTAGTTTCTGCTTATAGTATGGACTATGGTTTAATCTAATAAACAAGCTTTTTATATAATAACTGTAATATAATATCTTATACTTTATAAATATTGTATTACTGTATATATAATATTAATTAATTGTTTAGTTATATTTTTTCTGCATAAATTAGTATAGAAATATGAATATTTTTTATTTTCTTATAATAGTTTATTTATTGTAACTTTTATTATAGTATGAGTCTTCAGAGAGAGGTTGAATTTCTTCGAAGAGAAATATTAGAAAGAGAAATTCATATTATGCAAGTAGAAAGTGGAATGATTACTCATAAACGTCAAATTCATGGTGGTGAATGGGAACAACTTCGAGAGAAATTGAGTATTTGGCAAGAAAAGTATGAGAGGTAATAGTGAAAAATCTTAAAAACTCTTATGCTGTATGAGAATAAACTGGCATTTTTTTATTAAATGATAAATTTTATTCAGAAACATAAAGTTTTTTGAATTAAGCTAATAGATATTTAAAATTTTGAATAATAAAAAATTATTACAAAAATCTTTTTGATATATGAATAATATAGTATAAATTTGAATCATTGAATATTAAAATTTAATACAGTATTAAAATAACAAAGCTTATTCTGTTATACAATATTTAGCAGAACATAAAATGAAACATCTGTAGTTATATTAGTTATCTCTATAAAATTTCTATAAATATTAATTATAAATATTATAAGTATGAAGAGTGCATTTCATCAATTTATATGGTATCATTAGCTCATCTGCATGGTTTGAAAAAATTAATGAAATTCATACATTATCATCAACAATTTAATTAAATAACATAGATAGCAAGAACAGATTATAATTAAATATACTGTACATATAAAAACATCATAAATCAAATTACTCAGAACATGAATTTAAATGAAATATTTTTCAGTATTTTACTTTAAAATAATAATTTTTTAGAAAAGAGAATTTAATAAGTTAATGTTTTAATATTAAAAAGGTTATTTTTAAACTAAAAAGTTTCATTTATATGGAAAGGAATTCCATATCAATAATGAGATGTTAATATTTATCAATATAATATTCAAAATGAAGAAAAATAGAAATATTTTAGAAGTATCATAACAAACAAGTTTGAAATTAATAGCATGATATTTAATCATTAAATAACCAGTGTTACTAGCTTGATTATATATATATTCTTTAGGAAGATACAAAATAATATAACAATACTTGTTTAATTTGAAATCATACAAAGAAAATCATGATCTATAATATCCTGCAAAAAGCTTTTATATTAGAATTGTGGCAGAATTATGTCATTATAAAAAATAAAATAAATATAAAAATATATGAAATAAAATAAATAGAAAATAGAAAAAGTTGAAGTAAGCAAAAATTGAGAAAAAGAATAATATTGGAATTACTTCTTTGTAATATGTTTAAAAATAAATGACTATTTAGAAAGATAGTTTTGAAATATATCATTCTGATATATTTCAAAACTATCTTTAGTCAGATTATTTAACTGCTATTTAGCAGGTAGCACGATATTTTTATAGTAAAAAAAAAACAGATTCATGTAAAATATATGTCAATTGGTCATACAGTGTTCAAATCTAATCTCTCTCTACATTGATTCATTTAATGAGATATTGAAAATATACAGAGTTCTCAACTAAAACTTTTTGACAAATTATGAAACAAGTAATTATTTTGTATTCAAATAAAATTATTCATGAGTCATTATATTTAATATGTCATAATAAACTGAATTATTTGAACTATTCCATATTCAAATGTAAATATTCATAGATTATTGTATTTAATATCTCATAATAAAATTTGGATTCCTAGTAATCTATGCTGAAAACATCTTTATGCCTAATGCTTTCTCTTAGTTATCAAGATTTTTATTTTAAATCACATTAATCTAATTCATTAAATTATTGGTAAAGTAGTGAATTTCATTTTTTGCAATTAACATCTTATTAATGAAGAGATTTACAATATTAAGCATTTAGATTAACAATATATTTGCAAGATCTTCAACATAAATAAGTAATTAAGAATTTGAATTTAATGATCTCTTTCAAAAAATTGCATTAGTTATATTTAGTAATATTTTCTGATTTATAATATATTCTACATTTTTAATCCTTATCAAAATTATTTTTATAATCAAGATAATGAAAATTTAAATTATTCAATCTTCTTAAAAGTTAAAAATAAGTTAACAAATTTCCAGTTTATATCAGGTTATCTAACTGCTAAGTTCATAATATATAGATATTTTTACTTATATTCTTTTATATCTTTACTTATTACTATTTTTACTTATATTTTTTTAAAGGCATACTTTAAACTGAGACTATTTAGAAAGATAGTTTTGAAATATATCTTTCTAAATAGTCTCAATTTAAAATATGCCTTTAAAAGAATATAAGTAAAAATATTTATATATTATGAACTTAGCAGTTAGATAACCTGATATAAACTGGAAATTTGTTAACTTATTTTTAACTTTTAAGAAGATTGAATAATTTAAATTTTCATTATCTTGATTATAAAAATAATTTTGATAAGGATTAAAAATGTAGAATATATTATAAATCAGAAAATATTACTAAATATAACTAATGCAATTTTTTGAAAGAGATCATTAAATTCAAATTCCTAATTACTTATTTATGTTGAAGATCTTGCAAATATATTGTTAATCTAAATGCTTAATATTGTAAATCTCTTCATTAATAAGATGTTAATTGCAAAAAATGAAATTCACTACTTTACCAATAATTTAATGAATTAGATTAATGTGATTTAAAATAAAAATCTTGATAACTAAGAGAAAGCATTAGGCATAAAGATGTTTTCAGCATAGATTACTAGGAATCCAAATTTTATTATGAGATATTAAATACAATAATCTATGAATATTTACATTTGAATATGGAATAGTTCAAATAATTCAGTTTATTATGACATATTAAATATAATGACTCATGAATAATTTTATTTGAATACAAAATAATTACTTGTTTCATAATTTGTCAAAAAGTTTTAGTTGAGAACTCTGTATATTTTCAATATCTCATTAAATGAATCAATGTAGAGAGAGATTAGATTTGAACACTGTATGACCAATTGACATATATTTTACATGAATCTGTTTTTTTTTTACTATAAAAATTTATATATGGCTTAATAAAACTACAAAAATTACTATTGTAATTTTTTAACAATATTTTCTGAATTTTCTTAATTTTGAAACTTATGTTATCAAGAATTATTATACATGTTGTTATACAGGGTTCCTGGAAAAGCCCTTAGCATCCCTTTAACTTTCATCTAGCATTTCAGAAGCAGGATGTATATAAAGGAAAGTGATCATGCACTATTGATTGAGGATCATTGTACTGCTTCTAGTGGCAAATTGAAGAATTTAGAAATCCTATTTTAAAAAGTGAGATAAAAGAAAATTTTAAACTATAAAGTTATAAAGCATTCTTTACTTAGTACAGAAAAGCATAGTTTTCACAAAATATATAAACAGGCAATAAAATAAGTAAAATGAAAAGCAATTTAACCACCACAGACAGTAAAAATAAGGTAAAATGGACCATCAAGATTGCCAGATTTGACTTCCATAGATTTCTTCCTTTGGGCTATTTAGAGTAACAGGTTTTATACAATCCTGCCAACAAGTCTGCAAGACTTTCAAAATTGAATTTCACTACTAGCTTGCAGAGATTTGATTATTATAATGCTGTGTTGCAAATAATTATGGGCATTTTGAACAGTAGTAGACTCCTTGCATATTTATTATCTTTTCCTTTTAAATAATAATCTTTTCCATAATTATCACTTTTCATTTATCTGATTTTTTATTGCCTATTTACATGTTTTGTTCAAATCACATGTTTTTCTATACTAATTAAAGAATACTCTACAACTTTGTGATTGAAAATTTTTTCTTATCTTACTTTATAAGATAGGATTTCTAAGTTCTTCAATTTGCCCCTACAGGCACTACACTTATTCTTAATTGATAGTGTATGGTCACTTTCCTATATTTAGATCCTACTTCTGAAGCACTAGAATACTTCAATTTAAAATAAAAGGGATGCATAAAGACTTCTAGGAATCTAGAAAACTATGCATTATTATTATTATTATTATTATTTAATTTCTTAAATAAATGTTGATCCCTATATAGATGTTATGATTCCCAAGATTCATAACATATAAATAAGATAGAAATCTCAAACACAATCACTATTATTATCTTGAGAAATCTTGAAATTTACAAAAAAATTTTCAATTCCCAATTCTCAAGAATTATTATTATTTTTATTTTGGGATTCCTGATTCTCAAAAAAATTTTTTTTAAATTTTAAAAATTTAAAAAATTTTTTTAATTAAATAAAAAAAAAAATTCTTAGAAATCTCAGGAATCAAAAAAAAAAAAAAAACAATTTTGCAAATTTGTATTCTGAAAACTTCATACCAGTTCAATTATCATTAAAGCACAATCAGCAGTTAAAAAGAAATAACTCTTTTAATATAGTTTTCAATAAGGACGTTTTCAGTATACATTATACCATCATCAGGTACAACATAAAAGCTTTTACATTGTAACTGATGATGGTATAATGTATACTGAAAATTGTATTAAAAGAGTTATTTCTTTTTAACTGCTGGTTGTGCTTTAATAATAATTGAACTTTGTATATATTATATATAAGCAGTTTTTAGTTATATGAATTTGCTTCATACCAGTATACTAATTATTTTTGCCCTGTGATATTTTCAAATCAATAAACTAAGTAGATAAATCACATAATTTATCTGCGTCACTTCTAATTTTATATTTCAAAAAGAAAATTATCTGAAACTAATCACAAAATAAAACTTAAGGCATATAAAACCTAAAATAATGCATAAATTAATAAATTGTATAAAAATCATTTATTTTATTGCAATTTTAAATATTTCTATTGTTATAGATGTCTCCATGTTGTGATGTAGGTAGATTTATAATGACATTTTTGTAAGCAAATAACTGGGTTTCTAACTCATTCAATGATTCACAAAAATAACATGACGTCTATGGTATATAGGGGAATGTATTATAGGATATGAGTGGACAGTTAGCTCTCAATCATTCTCTCAAAATCCCACTTTCACGCAATGACCAGAGACTCTCTTAAAATAAGCTCTCTTAGAAAATTACATAGGATGGTTCTAAACTTTTTCTAAGGAGTTATCTCTTGGTCTAGATATACAAATATAGTGACACGTAAAAAATACAGGCTAAAATGCTCATATACATCTATATAATATTGGGTATCACATTATCTGTTTTGCAGATAAACAAATAGATTGTTTGTGTGTCTTGAAAAGCTATTTTAATAAAAGGTATTAATAATTGTAAAACAAATACAATTATTTTTTCAATATTATTGAAATATGACTTATTTTTTCAATATAATTAAAAGATTAAATAAAAAACAAATATAAAACACCCACTATTTTTTGTTTTCATTTTAATTCATGATTTTTTCTGCTTATTTTTGTTTTTATCCTTATTAAAAACAGATATTTTTTAACTAATCATGTTTTTAGAATCTCAAGAAAGCAAAACGTTTGAAAAAACACAATCACCTGATAAGAATCACTTCTGCAATAACTTAACTTGCAATAAATGTTCTATATTAGTGAAACATTATATGATAAATCTTATATTCAAGTGAAAAGAATTGTTAAATAGCTAAAAATGTTCTTTTTATAATAAATACTTTGTTTTGAAATTCAAAGTTTTGATTTTCTGTCTAAAATCTTTTCTACTTACATAATTTATGCTTTATTAGTTTTATTTTATATTTTAAATTGTTAAAACAGCATTCTTCCTTTCATAGAATATATAATAAGTAATAGTTTATGATCTTAATAAATAATACTTTAGTTTTGACCTTGATAATAGATCATTGGGAAATTAATAAATTACTATTTAGTTCTTTTAAATTGAAATTAATATTTAAAGATTTCATAAATTAAGGTTTAAAAGACTAATGAAAGAGGTTTTAATGAATGCTTAGCAAGATGGACAAAATTTTAGGTCTGTTGAACTTCCTTTCAGAAACAAATTTTAAACTGAAAGCATAATCAGATAATGAGAAGATGAATAAAATATTTGTCTTAAAAATATAAAATATATAAAGTAAAAATAAAAAAATATGGAAAAATATATGGAAATTATAGGTAGTCTTTGACTTACGATGGGGTTTTATTTTCCATTGTAAATCAAAAATGACCTATAATGGTAATAATTTTAAAATAATAATAGAAAATGGAATGCTGAAGCCTTCAAGGTAGTATAATCATCTGAATTTGATCCTGATCATCAAGGTTATAAAATAATCTGGAATTGAATCCAGAATCCAAGATATAAAAATCATTCAGAATTGAATTTGGATCCCCAAGATGGTAAGCAATTGCTTTTCTACATTTTGAATAAAACAAAAAAGTATTTCTAGCTAATATGCTAAGAAAATAATCAAGTTCAGAATATTGTAAGGGCTGTTGTAAGATCAGAATATCATGAATTGAATTATTGTAAATTGAGGAATACCTATATTAAACACTTATATGATATTAAAAAAAATAAAAGTTGATAATTTCTTTTGGAATCCATTCAAATAAAATATGAAAAACGGAGGATATTTTATTGGTAGACAATGTTTTAATTCTGATTATGATAATGGAAAATTATGGAAAAGCTAAAAACAATTATTTAATGCTCTGGAGCTGAAACTAATATTTAATGATTATACTGATGCAAAGTTTGTCAAACTTAGTTAAAGACCTGAGCTCAGGCCGAACTCTGGATTGCAAAGTCGCTAGCCGTTAGATAGTTATAATTAATAGAATTGCATTCGTTCTAAACTGCGACTTTGCGATGGTAGAACCAATAGAGGCTAGACCAGTCATTGATAAATGATAATTCTTGCCAACTACTTGATCATGATCCAACTGAGTTTAAATAATAGATAGTAAATAGTATGGTATTCCGTAATTATCATAATCTACAACATCTATTATTAACTATCTTTACTGTCCTCAAATTTCTCATTCCTTCTCCTTGCATTTTTACTGTCGTCAAATCTCATTCCTTCTCCTTGCATCTCTCTTCTCCCATATTGCAATCTCCTTATTTTAAGACATATTTTAAATTGAGAACAGATTTCATACATGTCTTTGTCTCATTTAGACAGATACTATAAGATAGTTGTCTATATTCCAATGAGGTAGAATTACTTCAATGACTTTCCAATTGTTGAAAATGTTCATAAGTTAACATAATACAGAGTTATTCAAAAAGAACTCCCCGGTTTCAAAAAATTATTTTGTTTATTGCATACTAATACTAATGAACAATCTAAGGGTACATATGTAGAAAAACTCTGAAAGTTTTTTTGAGACAGTTACAGATGCTCTATGTGACTTCCTCGCATCGCACGACAGATATCAATGCAATATTCTAATTCTTCCTAAACTTGACACAGCGTATCCAAGTCAATGTTGGCGACTGCAGCATTAATGCAATTCCACAGTTCATTCAAAGTGACTGGTAATGATGGTAGATAGACATGATCTTTTACACAGCCCCATAAGAAGAATCACAGGCATCAGATCAGGAGATCTGAGAGACCATGTCATCAGTGTGTTATCCTCTGCTGCCACATACCCAATCCATCTCTGTGGAAAGGTTTGATTGAGGTACACTTGTACCAGATGGTAGAAATGGAAAGACTCTATCCACTTCTACCACATCTTTTAATATGTGTGGATATAAAGTATTCTTTTTCACAGAACAATCCACTTACACAAGCCAAGGAATGCCTGTAATCTGTTCCACAAATTTTCTATAGTAGTTTCTCAATCATTGTGCCATTTTTATTTTATGTATAATATAAATGAAATCATAAAATAAAATCATTGTTCTCAGCCTATAGCTCAGGCATGAGCCACTACTGCAACTGTGTTTTCCATAAAGAAGATTGGGGCATACACTTTAGTTTTTGACACAGCACAGAAAATGTTTAGTTTCGGCAAATCACACACGTGTTCATGAATCTCATGCAGATTTTTGATGCCTTAAATTCTAACTTTATGTCAATTGAATTTACCACTAAGGTGAAAAGCACACTCATCACTGAACATTATCTTGTCAATGAAGCCATCTTGTTCCAATTGTTCCTGGAAATTACTGCAATGCAGATAGCTGGATGTAATCTTCAGGATTCAGTGCTTGCAACAATTGCAAGTGACATGGCTTCATTCATACAGTTTTGGATAATTCTCCAGATAACTGTTTGTGGCACTTGAAGCTCTCAACTTGCCCAATTTGTGGATTTCTGTGGGATTTGTTGGAAAGCTTCACGGATCTGGTTCACAGTCTCATTAGACACTGATGGTCAGCCACTGGATTTCCCTTTGCACAGATAACCCATAGCCATGAACTGTTTGTACTACTTACAAATACTTTTCTCTGTTGATGGCTCTTTCTGAAATTTTGTCCTCCACTGTCATTGTACAGTCATAACAGACTTTGTTTCATGGAATTGCAGGACACAGAATGCCTTTGCCTCTCCAGTTGCCACTATGTTGCATTGCATGCTCCTAGCAGCAAAGTGTGGAAACCAGAATGTGCAGCCACATAATGACCATACATTCTACACACTCATCACAATAAAATCACAAAACCAGAGAGTTCTTTTTGAATAATCCTGTATATATTGCCATGCTTTCATATTCTGATGAGTTCCACAATATTTAGAAGCATTATAATCAATAATCAAATAGGTTACAATTATCCATGATTTGGCATATGATCAAATAAATCAGATTAGGTCCAAAGACACATGATACATTTTTTATTGACTCAACAACCAAATTTGATGAACTGACTCAAAATTGAGTCAGTGCATCATTCTTTATTATTCAATTGTATTGTACATGTCATTCAAGCAGTATCACTGCCACTTTGCATTTTTTGCTACACACATACTCTCTTTCAGTTATTTAGAATAGCAGTATTCGGTTGGGAATGTTTTTGAAGATATTTTTCAAGTGTCAATAGTGATTTGCATAATTATTTTGACTGAGTGTGTCAGAAAGCATTGCTTTTGGTGTTATTTTGAAGCAGTAATTTACAAAAATAATTTGGATTGAGAAATTTTTTAACAAAAATTCTAAATCAAAAATTTTCAGTTAGACAGAGTATGGCAATTGCACTTTTATGATGTTATGATATTGCATTAGTGTTAATGTGTTTAAAAATAGATATCACATCAGTCATATTAGTCTTAATGCATATATACTAAGTGGTTTGCAGAGTCATCTGTACAGTTGGGAGTGTTTGTCAAGTTGGCAGCAGTCATTTCAACATATGTGTCAAGTTATTCTCATTGTCACGAATGCAGTTGGGTATATGAATCAACTTGATTGCCAAATCAGCAAAAAATATATTGTGTATCTTCAATCAAAAGTATAGCTAAACTATAAAAATCTTGTCATAATCAAGTTGTTTTCATTAACTTATCAGAAGATTTCTATAAGGGGATAGATTTCAATCGTAAAACATTTTTCACTTATGTGATTGTCATTGCCATATTAAGGATATGTGATGAATCTTGATACCAATTGATGAACTTCTCACAGGATTAAGAATACAGTGTCAAATCTTAGAAAAGAAAGAACTTTCATTTACTGATTCTGATGCTTACAGAATCAGTTTGAATATTAACATTTTGTTGTAAATATGGATTTGTTTATTGTCACTGGATATTGATATATCTCACTACAATGACATCTGCAGCAAAAAAATTTTACAATAATTTCTTCTAGCCTGCTTAATGTTTTGGTTTTTTTAATTACAATAATTTCCCTTTTTAATATGGGCTATTTACCCTAGAATATCTTAAAAGCATTGATCAAACTTTTCTGTTCAAAATTAAAATAGCTAATAGGAATCAAATCCACTTAGATCATCATTAATAGCAGAAGAGTTAGATTGAAAAAAATCAAACTCTGTGATTATTATACTTCAAATAAATAAGAATTCAATGCAGGAAGAAAAATAAATTATCAACAAGAAACATATTCTTTGAAAAACATCAATGATGATATTGTAAATTTCCAGAAAAAGATTATCTATTGGTAATATAAATTTATTTTATTTTTATAGCCAAGGATACTCTTTGATTCCTCTATAACAAATTGAGGAAGTTCTCTCAGAGGTATATTAATCTTTGAATATGCAATCAAAGTGATGAAAATTTTCTTAAGAAAAACAAATTATTGTTAACAGATTTTGCATTGAACTCAAATAGAAGAGGGACTTCATAAAGCTTTGGTATATTCACACTATAACTGTCAAATAGGCCACATAATATGGCCTTCCTTTGCCATTTCAGATTCTGGAAGTTTTTCTTATCTTCTCAGAATTTTTCAATTTATAAATAGGCAATGTTCATGATTTTTAATCTTCTGTTTCCTCATCTTAAAATAAATTGTTCACATATTAAGATTGGACACCCTTTTAATATGCATGTGAAATAATGTAAATTTTATTCTTCATTTGCATTGTTAATATTGAAAAATTCATAGAATAATATAAAATTATATCTGCAATATTTATCATTTCTTCTTATAGAAGTTAATCATAGACTTAAACTTTCAAGTTCCTCTACTTTTAACACACACAATTCAGTAAGCACTAAGCAGAATATTAAAATTTATTAATAGTAAAAATACACTTATTAATAATACTATTAGTAACTGTATTTTTACTATTAATAAATTTTAATACTCCTGTTTAAAGTGTTTGTTGAGTTATTTGTGTTAATCATAGATAAAACTTTCCCCCTTGATGATAATTTTTTTTCTTATTAAAGACAATTAGTGTTATAGCTGAGTCTTTCCATTAAAGGAGAATACTGAGAAATCTCCCCACTGATATATTTTTTCTATTAGAGACAGTTAAAGTTTTGTTGAGTTCCTTTCCATTCTGGACAAAACCAAGGGACTCCCTATTAATATTAGAAATTATTAAATAGAAAATTTTGAAGGTTAAGAAAATTATTTATAAAATTTCATTTTTACTTGTAATATGAAATGAATTATGCAAATAACAATTAAATTCCATAATTATCAAATTTAATTAAATTTAAAAAATTAAATACTAGTTTTATAGAAAAAATTATTATTAATTTTTTGTAAAGGCAATAATTAACAATAAAAATTCTATGAGAAATATTTTTAGAATATCAATATTAAATAAATAAGAGGATATTTTAATTT
>AYEL01076052.1:0-16067 GCA_000484575.1 Olivierus martensii | reverse complement strand
GAATCTCACAAAGCAAGAACCAATTACCATATTTTCCATAGAGTTAATACTTCGATTAGCGCGAGAAATTCATGGAACCAATTATTCGCGCTAATCGAGGCCTACCTGTACTTCGAATAGTGCGAGAAATTCATGGGACCCGTTATTCGCACTAATTGAGGCCTACCTGTATTATATTACTACTACAGATGCAACATTTCTGAAAAATATCAATAATTGATATTACTCAATATTTAAACATTTTTTTCAAAAATTTCAATTAATAATTTTAAAGAAATAGATTAGAAATAATTGTGCAAAATATTAATAATTTATTGCACACAAAAAATAACTACAAAAGACTAAAATAATAATTTATTGAAAAAGAATATTTTATGAAATTTAGGATCAAAATTTCCTAGATTTTATTATTTTTTTCCAATTTAATAAAAATTGTTTCTATAAAATAATTATTGATTTGCTGAAAATTGAACATTTAACAATACTATTGGAATTGTTGCTATATTATTATAAAATAAATAGTGATTATAAAAATTTCTGATGATTTTAAATCACAATTACAATTCCTTCAAAAAGCCTTTTGATTAAAAAAAAATAATCACATTTTAGGGAATTTTTATCAACAAATTTTGCAAAATTAAATAAGAATGTAGAATTAAATTTTTCGACACTATCAGCTACTACTGATATTTACATTAAATGACTGAAAGGTAAATTATAATCTTTTTTTATATATAATTTAAAAATTTCTCTATCAAATATTGAAATTAAATTTGTCTGATTTATTTGTTTGATAGATACTGCCAAGTATCGACAGAAAAGATATTTACTGCTATTCAGTAAATATATTGAGTGCAAAATATTAAAATATTGATTGCATTCTTCTCTATTACCTCATCAGCCCATCAAATATCCCCTCCATAACTCTGCATTTGGTGTCACATTTTTATCTGTGAATCAAAATAAACTTCTAAAATCACTGGTATGAGATGAAATTTGACACACACAATATTTAACATTCCTCATCTTTCCTATATCTTTGTGATACATGCAAAATAAAACTGAATTTTTTATTACAAGGATGAATATAACACTAACTAAATGCAAGTTTTTAGAAGAATTTGCTTTATACTTTGAAGTAAATGATCTCTCTATTCATTCAACTTATTTATTATATAAGTAAAAAATTTTTGTCGAATTCTGATTTATACTAAGAAAAATATCTCTCTCAGATTTCACAAGCAAAAAATAAATTTTTTTTATTCATTTGGTTTATTGTGTCCTGTCAAGATATTAATGTAAATATTTAATTTTAGAGCTTTGGCAAATGATAAAAATCTACAGTTTAGAAGATATAAGGATTATTTTTTTATTCTTTGTTACTGTCGTTTTCTGATTTCAAATGAGATAACTAAATATGAAAGCAGATAGTATTATCTGCCTATTTAATAGCACAGGAACACTATTCACTGATATATGATTCTATTTCTTGTTGTTTTTCCAATTACATTTTAAATGCAATGGCATTGAAAAATAGAATTCTAGAACTTGATATTCTTACTTCAATATTTAGTCATCATTAAGTAACAGTCCATTCATAAATTGAAAAGAAAAATATCAGAATTTTCAATTTTTATTTTTGATTAAATAAGAATTAAATATTAATATTTTATTAAAAATTTGTAGTAATTAATATTATTTGAGAGGAATTTGTAGAAATATTATAAGAAGTGCAAGAAAGATTGTGATGCTTCTTTTTATTTATATATTGAAAGAGAGAGGATATACTTGGAGATTTAAACCTTTTGAGGTTAGAAGAGTAAATGAAAACATGAGGAAAGAGGAATGAATCTTATCAGAAAAAGTATGGCAGATCACTATCACAAAATAGAGTTTGTCCTTCAGTTGTCTCTTATGACACACAGATGAGACAGTGAATGCATTCTGTCATCCCATCAATGGGAATGATTGATTTGATGCAAGAAAAACTTTTTAATATTTTTTATTTATTAACAACAAAAAATATTTTTGTTGTTAATGAATAAACAATTGACTTAGGAAAAAAAACACTCTCTGTTTTTAAGATAAATTATATAGACACACTACAATTTATATTCCTAGAAACATTAGTTAAGTTGGATTTACAAAAGTTATGTAATTATTATGTTAAAATTAAAACAAATAATAATATTTATATATATAGCTATACAATAAGACAGGAGATACTATATATTTATGGTAGCATTATATGTAGTTCTCTATTGATTATCATTCTTGTGTCAGTAAAACTGTGATTGTTGTTGTAGTTTATAAAAGTACATAAGTTAATACAAATAAATCATCTTTATTTATTTATAATTATTATTAAAAAATATTTGGATGTGAAAATTTTTTATTTAGTTTTACATAAGTTTAGAGACCATCTGTACTCATAATAAATGTAATTGAAACTTTCTTTTTTTGTAAAGACAAAATTCATCCACTATCTCCCTGTGTGTTGTAAAAAGCAATGAAAATTTAAATCTTTGAATATGCTTTCTATCTCTCAATAAATGTTAATATAAATGAAAATTTCAATAATTTCAGTTGTAAATTATTTTTCCATATCTCTCTTAAAATATTATAATTGAGAAAACTACAGTAAACTTTATAAAATCTGATACTCTGAATCTAGCATATTTAACAAAAAATCATTTTTAAGATCTTGAAATTTTAGTAAATCTGTAGTTATATCTACAATCACATGTCTGTTGTCTACAACTATTAATAGAATTTAACTTTTTCACTGTTATCAAATATTGGTGCTGTAACGTTTTTACTTTTTTTCCTATACTTCAAGGAATGGGGTATTTACTTAATAGAAACACAGTCAATCCTCCATATATCGAAATTGAAGGTATCTTAGAAAAATTTCAATATATAGAAACTTCATTATTTAGAAAACCTGAATTTTCTCTAATGTAGTATAGTAGTTAAGTGATATTTTGTCTCTAATGTAGTATAGTAGTTAAGTGATATTTTGTCCATATCGCCTTTTTTGTGGCCCCCTGACAGTGGCAATGGTGGCTCTCGGTTTGTAAAACTCCAACTTAAATGATTTGAAAAAAGTTTGGGGGAAAATATACAAATGAATTTTTTTAATGTTTAAAAATATATATACAGTATATTAATGTATTAAAAGTCTACTGCATGTAATAGATAAATGAAAAATAAGATGGAAAAAACCTGCATTTATTAAACAAAATAAATTAGAATAATTTAGAATATAGTATGAAATTTTAGATGTAAAGTAATTTCGAATATCCTGCTGAAGAATTTCAATGCAGATTCCTCATAAAAATGTTCGCATTTATTGAGCGACATGAAAATATTGTCGGGCACATTTTTTGCAAATCGAAACCCTTGACAAATCGTTTTAAATGTTGGGCACATTTTCTGCAAATCGAAACCCTTGGCGAATTGTTTCAAATGCAGCCCATTATTTCTTTTTTTGGAAGGTTTAGGAAACTTCTAATTCATCTGGCCTCATTGTCTTTATCTTGATTTTCACTATCTTTTATTGAACTTAAAGGGCCGATTGTTTAAACAGAGTTTCTGTCATCCACGGTTTACAGCAAAAACTGCTTCTAGACGGCATTCAGATAAATCACGGTTTTATGAGCATTGCAAAGATGTTGACTGTACCGGTTGGAGGCTAATCCGTGGCTGTTACTACAGTTCCTATGCATCCCCGTTGTTTGAAAATTTTCAGTCAATCAGTATCTCGAGCTCTATCGATGACATCAGTAATATGGTGGAAGTTTGAAGTGAAGAAATAAAGAATGTTTTAAATTGCACTTAAAATATTTAATATGTTCTTTAAATTATATTTCACTCAATAATAATACAAATTAAATAGGATGGATTCTTCAAACTATGAAAATTTAACACATGCGCAAGAAGACGTGGCCTAGATTCTAAACCTGACTAGTGGCTGGTCTAGAAAAACCGGTTTTCTAGACCTCGTCTAAGCCACGTCTGCTAAGATGCATCATTTATTCAATGCAAGTTTTATAAAACCATGGTTCAGACTCTGGCCAAGGTCTAGAATGCGTTTAAACAATCGGCCCAAAATGTCATCATTTGTTGGATATTTCTGTACGATAATGTCTTCATCTGCGTTTAAATATTCATTAAGTGAGATTTTGTCATTTATTGTGCCTGTTGACTATTTTGTCATTTATTGTGCCTGTTGACTGTAACTGGTTCCAACATTCTTCAATGTGTGACAGTACATTAACTTCTTCCACAAATAGACTTTTCAAAGAAGCTGGCTTTTATGAAGCAGTTCTGTATTGTTATTTCCACTACATCATTTTGCCACACTTTTGCTAATTCTGATATACACACTCTGAGATTAATTACATTGTCAATGGGTTGATCGTTTTCAAATACAAAAATTAGTTTCTTGAGAATCTGTTTTTGATAATGCATTTTAAGATTTTTTATTACGCCTTGATCCATTGGTTGTAATTTTGACGTTGTGTTTGGAGATAAAAATATCAGGTTTACAGTTGTTAATTTTTTTGTTATAGAAGAAGGATGTGCAGGACAGTTGTCTATGAAAAGAACAACTTTTCTCTTCTGTCTTGTCATTTTTTTATCAAAATTAATTAACCACTTCTCAAAAATCTCACTTGTCATCCATGATTTCTTATTGTATTCATAGTCAACTTCTAATGACTTCACTCCTTTAAAACATCTTGGCTGCTTGCTTTTACCTATAAGCAAAATTTTAAGTTTTTCTTTTCCAGACATATTGGCACAAAGGACAACAGTTATTCGTTCCTTGCTATTTTTACCTCCATAGCATTTATCGTCTTTAAAAGTTAGAGTCTTATTTGGTAAACATTTAAAAAAAAGTCCAGTTTCATCCATGTTAAAAACATTATCAGGCTGATACTCCTGTAAAATTGGTTTTAAAATTGTAGTTTTCCACTGGCTACAATCTGTCTCAGATACGCATCCACTTTCTCCAGAAATAACTTTTTCTTTGATTCCGTGACGCTTCTTAAATTTGTCTAACCATCCAGAACTTGCTTGGAACTCCTCATGTCCTAAATTCTGTGCATATTCCATTGCCTTTTCCTTTATGAGTGGTCCTGAGACAGGCATGTTTCTATCTCTCACCATCTTCAGCCATTTCAACACTGCTTCGTCCACATCATCATACTTACATGTCCTTAATCGTTTTCTGTCAGCTCCTGCAACTTCATAACTTTTTAAAACAGATTCCCGATTCTTTAGTATTGTTGACACTGTACTTTGTGGAATCCCGAATTTCTGCACATCTTTTTTCTCACTCCACATTCTACATCTTTTAGCTATTCCACTTTTTCCACAACATCGACTTTCTCTTTGACATGGTAAAACGTTTTAGTAGAGCTGAACAAAGACTAACTAAAATCTCTCGGTTCGGTTTTGCTTTTAAGCCAATTAATACAAGTAACATACAAAATCTGAAACAAGCCCTAGAACTTTATACAACCCTCTTTACAGTACAAATCGACACATCCATTTTGTTTATTTGTCGGCTTTTTCTAGCCAGACCCAATCTAGACTCCTTTCCTTTTCCTTTTCCCTTGCCTCTGAAACCTAAAAATTCCGATATATAGAAACAAATTTCAATGGAAATTTCACGGGACTAACAAAAAACGCCTCGCCTCTGAAATTAAAAATTTCGATATATAGAAACAAATTTCAATGAACGGGACTAACAAAAAACTTTGATATACGGAGAATTTCGATATATAGAAGTTCGATATATGGAGGTCTGACTGTATTTTGTGTGTGACTTATCGAAGAGTTCATGTAAATAAAATTAATTTTTATAATATATATTTTAGATAAATATTAATGATTGATTGATTGATTATGGTGCTTTCCTCCTTACCACACATTTTTGCATTTATATATTTGCTGATAGCTAAGAAATTATTTCCAAAATAGATTCCAATCCTATTTTGGAAATAATTTCTTAATACAGATTAATTTCTTACAGAAAAATTTTTAAGTCTAGTACTTTTCCAATCTATAAATTATGATAGATTTTACAGAGTTGATTGTACTAAATTTTTCTTTCTATTTATTAAAATACAATAAATTTATTAATAATAAAGGAAGAATAGATGAATAACATTTTTAGTTATAATAGAAGAATGTTCTTGTATGAAGAGCTATTGTTAGCAAATGAAATAACATGGTTTTTGGCTTATGTTATGATTTTTCAAAATTAAGTAACACAAATAATTTTTTCAATTGTTTATAAACCAAGTACACTGCCTTTTTATCTACTAACAAATGCTCTTTAGACATTATCTATTATCTCTTTGCTATTAGTTTGAGTATAATTTCTTAGACTGGATGTTTTCATCTAATTTAACAAAGATTTATTAATTTTCTTTTTCATTCTTAAAAGTATTTTAATTATTTTAGGTGGAGAAGGCAGTGATCTTAGCAATGCTGAAAATGAACAGATGCTACAACAATCAGCATCAAGCCAATAAGAGTCAGAAGGTGCCTGGTTATTTTATCTTCCTCATTAATGTATAACTGTAGAAAATGTGATCATAAGTTTAATTGCTGCATTATATGTTGATTGTATGTAGTATGCATTTTAATTTTTTTATCATATGCATATTTGTATGATTCATATTACAAATTTCATGTCTTCAAAACATTTTCCATAACCATTGTTATTTGTTGTAACAGTATATTCTATACTGTCATGATATTGATGGAAAAATCATTTATAATAAAAAACAAAAATATTGCAAATAAAACCTTATTGACCTGTTCTATTTTATTATAGAAGCTTGTAGGGCATATAATAAATTAACATCAGATTTTATTAATCTATATATATAGTTATTGTATCCAAGAGTGATTGAAAAGTTCTTAGAATTGTGATATAAGCAATTTTTTATAAGAATTAAATTTTTTTGTTCAATATCACTCCAAATAGCCTTTTCACTATTAATGCAATAAATCCAGCAATTCCATGTTTCAAAGTATTTTGGAATTTAATGGTGGGATGCTGTTTTAATATCTCCAAGTCTTGGATTATTTACACTGTTGAAAGAGCAAACTTTCAATTTCATTTTCAAGAATAAAAAATCCAAAGTTATTAAAATACGTGAATATAGCAAATGAATATTTGATATATTATTATTTTGCAAAAATTTTGCATGCAATATGGAAAGATGCATTATCATGCTTAAAAAAATAATTTTTCATAACTATTTTTTTAACATTGATTCTCATTTCATTAGAACTTCTAAAGAAGAAATTTTAAAATGGACTTAATCTATTTTAAATATTTTTGCTTTTTCAATAGTAACGATTTAAATATTTGTAAATTTTATTATCTTATACAGTAGTAACAAAAGAATGAGATTCCTACTGAAATGTTTATAATAAGACTAGTTAACTTTTCACTTTTCTTTTTAAATATAACTAATAAAGATTCAACAGCTCATTAAGTGAAAAAACAACATAAAATTTGAATTTAATACCAAATTTAAATTCAAATTTTATGTTGTTTTTCACTATGCTTCCATTAGTTCCTACTGAAAACATAGATGATGGGTTTCCCTATCATTATCTCAACACTTTATTTTATAAATTCCATTTTAATATATGTTATTACTTATATGAGGATCATTTCAATAAAAAATTATTATTCAATTATCTTCTCCACTGTTTGCCACCGGTAGCAACAATGAATCGTGCATCATATAACAGCCCATTCCCGCCTTTGTATGTGAAGTCGTAGTTTCACAGATTGACATTTGGTGGCAGCATTGCACTGACTATTGTCATATTCAGTAGTGCACTCTAAAACAATATTCTTATGAAGAAGCAAATTTCTTTCATCAAAATTTGAATTTTGATGAAATAAAGCACCCAACAACATTAAGATGATGCTTATTGTTGCCTTCAATGTTGAGAGCATTCTCTTTTGTCACATACTACCTAAGGGAGTTACCATGAATAGTAAATAATACTGTAACTTTCTGGAAAATCATTTTCATCCTGTGATTCTTCACAAATAACCAACACTTCAGTTTGTGCTGCATGACAACATACAGTGTCATGTTGCAAATGCTTCAGCAGTGAGATTGGGAAGTATTGGAGCACCTCCCTATAATCCGGACATGAATCTGTGGGACTATGACTTGTTTCAGAATAAAATAGTATAGCAACTCTTGTTTTACCTATTGGCTAAACAGGAAAGCCCAACTTTTCAATAAATGTGCATAAGATAACACTTCTACATTTACAGATACTATTGTATTGTAATAAAATTTGCTTATAAATGCAGCTTGTCTTGTTTTTTAAATGATTTCTAGGTTTACCAAACAAAGCTATTACATGGATTTGAATTCAGAAACATTTTAGGGAAATATTTTCAAGCAAAAAATTAAAATAATTACATTATGGTAAAATACATGGAACAACAATACAGTTTGTTTTAAGTGTTTTTACTCAACAAAGTTTTGCACAGATGTTGCTTCTGAATTTGACTGAAAAGCAGTATATAATACTTGTCTATTTTATGGCCTGAAATGTTTATCAAATTTTCAAATTGATCCATAACTTCCAAAAGATTGAATAGCCCTAATTTACATATACTATATATTATGATTCACAATAGGAAATATTATAATATAGTTGTAAATTAAATTAATCCATGGAACTGTATTCAGTATTACAATTCAGTGAATTTTTTTCTTTTTATTTCATACCATTGTGGGACGCCAGGGGGCGTGATATAATATTTTACAGGTCTTAGCCTTGTGTGGACAATGTCAGGATGTGACACCAGTCGGGATCGTTGGAAACAATGCCGACAAAACAGGCGAGTTTGCCTAGCGGATGATGATGTGGGCTAAAGTTGTGAGTAAGGATGGAGAGGTGCTCAAGGAAACAACAATAAACAACTCGAACGGTTAACACCTTGGATCTTTATTCTAGAGAGAGAGAATTACAATATATCCCATAAAGGGAGGATAAATACCTTGTATAACAGTGGGATCTTGGTAGATCTTGCTTTAACACAATTTTATAACACGACACTATATCTAGAGTTCAAAGTTCCTAGTGAAATCTTTGTCCAATCGAGGACCTATTTATACTTGTCGTCCGGTCGGTGGCTTCCGGGGGGTTTTCTTCGGACGGAGCACTGTCTTCTCAGCTAATTGCTGCCTCAAGGTGAAAACACCTTTCTTGCAGGTGGGATCCGACTCCCTGTTGGTGCGGCGTAGCTGGAGGATGGGATGGTGGTTGTAAAACCTCGGCGGTGGTGAGAGCTATTACGTACGCTCTTTCCTATCCGTTCTTCTCCAGTTCTCCCTCTCGATGGGGTTCTCTCTCTCTCCCTGGATCTCTCTGACCATGGGGAGGTCGATCCCCTTTTTATAACATCCCCGAGTCGGGACCAAAACATCACATCTCACCCGAAATTCCCGGGCTTCGATGCATTCCCGACTATTGTTTATTATTTCCTTTGCAGGTGGGGTCTACTGCGATAGTCCCTGGACACCTGCACAAGCACGATCTTCGCCCACGATACGTAATCCCTTTTTGTTTTCGAGATTTACGACGTTGGGAACGAAGTTTCGCGCCGGGCAGTGCAACTCGGTAAATGCTTTCTTTTCAATCTTAACGTTCTTCCTCCCGTTTACAGTTTCTTTGTTCGATGTTTTTAGCTTTCTCTCTTTTACAATTTCTTTGTTTGATATATAAAATTTTTCTTGTATATCGCGAATATAATTCGTATTTCCGTGATCCTCACACCATATTAAACATTGCATTATTTAGAGATTGTTAATTGTGCATCCCTGATCTAATACAATTATTTTAATGTTCATATATTTTTCATTTAATAAATTTGTTTCAACCCTAGGAAAACATTTCTTTCCAAATAAATAAATAATTTTAAATAATTAATAACAGTAGTATTAATATTGGAGATGTTAGTCATTTATATTAAAATAATCCATGATTTTTGATTTAAAATTCTCAGAGTATTGTTTTAAAGATTTAATCAAAATATTTTAAGTAAATTTTTATTAATCATAATAGTTCTTTATAATATAAATGTGCAATATACTTAAATCTTTAAAATTAATGATTTATTAATTAAACTTATTTTATTTCTTGATAATGTCAAAATTAATATGAATTGATATGTAGTTTCAGCATAATTATTTCATATAAGAAAATTGATTAAATAATAATGAGAAAAATATATAAATATAAGATAACATTTCTTCAGCTTATACAAAATTTTTTAATAAGTTACAGTATTTAGGTGAGATATTAAAATTATAACTTTTATAATTTTTAATTATAGTGAATACATTTTAATTGTTACATACTATGATATTTCAGTGTTTATATTCTGTTTACAGAGATACTAATTCCAATGCAGTTGGATATTTCTGGTATTCAATCTCTTTTCATAATTAGATTAAATAAATTAAGTTGAAATATATATATATAGTAATTGAATGTAGAACTTTTGAATTATTTGATTTGAATTTTATAAATTTTCACAGTATAATCAGACTATTAAAGTCAAATTTGAAGTGAAATGAATTCATCCATAAACAAGATTAATTGATATGATTCATATGGATTCATCCATTTGAAAATGATAGACATTCACTATCCTCAGATTTTCCTGTAATAATTAATAGAAAAGTTTAACAGATTTTTATAATTCAAGAGAGATTAAACAGAATGAACTGACATTTTTTCTGAGTTCTATTTGAATTGAATTGAAAATACCTTATTAGCTTAAAAATAAGAAAAAAATTTAGAAAGGAATTAACAGTAGTAATTTGGACTATTATTTGAATCTTTAAAATAAATGTCTGATTAAAGAAATGTTTGGCAGAAATTCTATTATACACTGACGGAAAAAAAAATCCCAACACCAAGAAAGACTTGTGTTAGATAAACAAAATTTGGTAGGCGTGTTTATACATCTGAAAGATGACATCGATTCAAATTTCGCGCTTTGCGCATAAGTGTGGCGCTAGTAGCTCCACTCGGAATTTGCAAATCAGGTTTGCTTTAAATGCATGCTGTAAAGTTTGTGAGCGTTATTTATCCTTGAAATTTGACGTATTGAGCTGATGTTAGCCAAGAATGCCTTTAAGAAGACGAAGAAGCCACTATCAACAGCTCACCGAGTTTGAACGAGGTCGTGTAATAGGGCTACGAGAAGGTGGATTTTCTTTCCGCAATATTGCAGAAAGACTTGGCCGGAATGTATCCACTGTGCATGATTGTTGGGAGCAGTGGTCAAATGAAGGTACTGCTTCAAGAAGACCGGGTTCCGGGCGGCCACGTGGAACTACTGAGAGGGAAGACCGCCGTATTCGGCGTATGGCTGTGGCACATCGTACTGCATCTGCGACAGAAATTCGAGCTGCAGTTGGTACCACAGTGACACAACGAACTGTTAGAAATCGGTTACTTGAAGGACAGCTCCGAGCTAGGCGCCCTGTAGCGTGCATTCCACTGACTCCAAGCCATTGCCGTTTGCGACTCCAGTGGTGTCAAACCAGAGCTCATTGGAGGACGGAGTGGAGATCTGTTGTGTTTTCTGATGAAAGCAGGTTCTGCCTTTGTGCCAGTGATAGCCGTGTGTTGGTCAGAAGGAGGCCAGGGGAACGCCTGCAACCAAACTGTCTACGGCCTAGACACACTGGACCTACACCTGGAGTCATGGTCTGGGGAGCAATTTCCTATGACAGCAGGAGCACTCTTGTGGTTATCCCAAACACACTGACTGCAAATTTGTACGTCAGTCTGGTAATTCAACCTGTAGTTCTGCCATTCATGAACAGCATTCAAGGGGGAATTTTCCAACAGGATAACGCTCGCCCTCATACCGCTGTTGTAACGCAACGTGCTCTACAGAGTGTCGACATGTTACCTTGGCCTGCGAGATCACCAGATCTGTCTCCAATTGAGCACGTATGGGATATCATTGGACGACAACTCCAGCATCATCCACAGCCAGCACAGACCGTCCCAGTATTGACAGAACAAGTACAACAAGCATGGAACTCCATACCACAAAGTGACATTCGGCACCTGTATGACACAATGCATGCACGTTTGCAGGCTTGCATTCAAAATTCTGGAGGTTACACCGGCTATTAATGCAACAGCATTTCACATTTGAAATGCATTTTCTTGAGCTTAAATTAACCTGTGATCTTGAAAATTTAATCAATTAAACATGTTAACTACACAAATGCATTGTCCAAATTTCATTACTCTACAATAATTTTTTCTTGGTGTTGGGATTTTTTTTTCCGTCAGTGTATTATACTGTGCCAACTTCTACATAGTTGCATATTCTTCTGGATTATTTCTCAGTTCTTCATGCACAAAATGCAATTTTTCAATGTGGCATTAATATAAACAGTTTTATAATTTTTTTAAACAATCATTTCCAACATGCAATAATTACCTATAGAGACTATAACAATGCTATAAAGACCATAACAAACATTTTTATTTAGATTTGTTGTTTTCATTTTTGACAAATATTATGTATTTGATAAAGATGTTGATCATCTGATTTGTAATATAGGAAATCTGTAATATTAAAACAATATGTAGTTATTCTACATATTTATTACTCTATACCCATATATAGTGTAAAGCAGGCATGTCAAACTCATTTTAATTTAAGGGCCATTTTATATAAACCTGCAAGATTATGGAGGGTCACATTGCATTTACATTTTTTTAAAGTTAAATTTTGAGAAGGATTGCAGTTATATAAATAAGATAATTTTAAAAAATTGTGTAATTAAATGAATTTAGTATAATATTTAATTGCTACATAATTGCTTTAAAGTACACGTTTTTCATAAAATTAAATTTCTTGCTATCAATCTCTAGTTTTCTATTTAGTATTGAAAGTAACTATTTTTTAGGTGTTGGGATTTTTTTTTCCGTCAGTGTAGTTCAAAAGTTATTAAATCTACAGAGGTTTAGACGATGGTAATTTTAAATTATTGAGTTAACTGATGTGTCAATAAGATCTGTGTAGATCTTTTTTGCTAAATTATTTTAAACTAATTAATGACTTTTTATATATTTTAACATATTATATCAAAAAATCAGAATGCTCGCCATTTTTTAAAACATTACAGCTACAGGGCTTTAAACGTTTGTTGATTTGGTAGGATTTTATGGCGCAAGGGCCACTTGATCCATAAGGTGAAAAAATCAAATGATGCTAGAACGTGGCAAGGTTTTAAACATACAGGCACAGATAAGCATCAAGATAAATAATAGTATGCCTATCAAAATAGCAAAAATCTATTTAGTTCAAATTTTATTAGTTGGAGACTATACAGTATATAACATTTATATCTTACAAACTTCATTTTCCTTCACAAGATTAAAAATGTAAAAAAATAAAATATATGGCTAAAATAATACAATTTGTAATTGATTTATAATACAACATATTTAAAGTATAATAATTGACTCCATTCCCTCAGTCTCTACCAAATTATTTCGAAAAAATTTTTATACCACTGATATACAACATTGTTTTAGATGAATTTGATGAAAAAATTTGTTTATGAAACAAAAAAATTTTTGCAACAATAAATTTTGAAATAATTACTGGAGGAATATCAGTTCTAATATTGAATTATAATTAGTGGCATATTATGTATTATAATTGGTGTATATTAACAATCCAAAGTGAGGAACATATGACGGCCATGAATCAAGGAGGCCCATGAAGAAATAAATCTATTATTATAAAAAATTATGTTAAAATTATATACTAAATAATCAGAAAAAAAAAACATATGCAGAATTTAAAAGCAAACAATAAATTTTATAGAAATAACAAACAAATTCTATATTTCTAATAAAAGTAAATTTTCTTTCGTATAGGTAACAAAAAAAATTACCAATTCAAAATGATATTGAAATCATAATTCATTTTTCATGATTTAAGCTAGTGATAGTCAAACTACGATTGTGCGGCCCGCAGTCTATGCACAGTGTAAGATTTTTTTTAAGAATTTTACCACAAAATTGTTAAATTACATAAACAAGCAACATAATTATTTAAATTTAGATTTTGTACGCTAAAACGCCCCTTTAAAAAATCTGGAGTGTGCCCCACTCGACTTTCTGATATTTTTGAATATACAACCTATTGAAGCAACGGATTTTGAGGCAATGGTAGTGATAGGGAGCGTTAAAATTGAAAATTCACGCTCCCTATCACTACCATTGCCTCAAAAATTCGTTGAAAACGGAACACTGGTTTTCGGCATGATCGCAGTATTTTCCTCTACTATGAATACCTCATGCATCAGAAAGTAAAAACATTTTTTTTACATGCAGCCCGCTAGAGACCTTACAGAAGTCCGTGTAGCCCGAGGTCAGAAAAGTTTGCCCACCACTAATTTAAGCAATACAAATCACAGATTATACTTACAGATGTTCCACTCCCTATACCAACCTTGGAAACTTTGGAGAGCATTCACTAGCCAATCAGAAAGCAGCTCACAGTACAGAGAAGGCGCTTCAACCGATTTACGTCACCGGATATCACGTGACATCTCGCCGGAATGTATATATATGTGCCGCTAACTTTGAATGATGGCCCCCAGTCTAAGTTCACACTTAAGAATTCACGTTATATATTTCACGTGATTTTAATTCAGCAAACAATAATTTTTAAATTTAAACGAAATTATTTAATAATTTTAAAAATCTGACAATTATATAGTTAAATGTACAAGCGTTTTTTAATAATATAAAATTAGAAATATAACATAACGAAAAGGGCGCTACCGTTGTTGAAAGTTCCACTAACGGCTGTATTCACCATCTCGAGTTATTGGTAGAGTTAGGGTTATATGAGGAATTATAGCTAAATTCGTATTTACCAACTTCGTTCCGAGTCAAATGAAACTACCCTAGCTGGTAGCTGGGTTGTTTGAGAAGCTCAGGGTTAACGCATGCGCATTTGATTAAAAATGGAGACCGTGTGCTGGAGTCCTGTAGTGAGAACGAAATGATGAAAGAATTAGACTATTTGGATTTCCTAGACCAGCGGTGGCGAACCTACGGCACGCGTGCCAGGAATGGCACGCAGAACAATTTTGCTGGCACGTGGCACATATTTATATTTATATATACATACATAGAACGTTAATCTAGAATTTTATATTTTCCAAATTTTCGCTGCGCAAAAAATTTGCGTTGTGACCATATAACTCTTAGTCACTTTTATTCTACTTGCAATTGTGCATATGCCGTTGTGGTGTTAGTTGACTTAATCATTTTTGCTTCCTTATGTAACTCGACTGAAAATCTGTTAATTGCATTTCAAGTTCGTCCAACTTTAACCAGTCAAATGTTGTTACAATAGGTGCAGATAACCTGAATTTATCAAGATACACGATAAATTTTGTAGTTTCTGCAAATTATCTATTGATAAATTGACTTGTGAGTGAATCTTGATTGAAACTCACTGATTATACAGTTAATAACTTTTGAAAATTCTGTAGTCAGTTTAGCTCCATCCGGTTTTTCATGAAAGTTCAAACCTGTGAATAATTTTTTCAAATTTGGAAAATATTTGAAGCTTTTGGAAGCGATTACTCGATATAATATTTGAAATTTTGTTTCAAATGCCTGAATTAGATCAAATATGCCAATGATAGTCTTATTGATACATTGTAATTTAACATTTAATTCATTCAAATTTAGGCATAATGTCTGCCGAAAACATTAATTTTGAGGTCCATTCAGTATATATATATATTCCTATAACAAATTATCTGGCACGTTAGTATATTAAGAAATATAACTTTTTAAATTTTTGGCACGCCAGCAGAAAAAGGTTCGCCACCCCTGCACTAGACAATTTCTTTGGTTCACATTCTGCTGAGTTCTATCATTCTGGGATTCATAGTCTGTCTGCCCAAGCACTGGAGACAGATCATTGCTGCTGATGGTGA
>AYEL01076050.1:0-11645 GCA_000484575.1 Olivierus martensii | reverse complement strand
GCATTCCCATCTTTTTGGAATTTCTCAACAACAGATTTAATTGTAGAGACGGATGGAATAGGTCTTCCAGGGTACAGCACCGCAAAATGATCTCTCATGCGCCTATAGGATAAGCCTGAATTACGTGCCCGAACCATCCATACTCGTTCAGTAACGTTGTAAATAATATTCGGCATTTTTAAAAATGTTCGAATTGCGGCACGTCTGCGTTTCTACGCTGTCGCTATAGCAACAACAGAATTTCTGTTTCTCGCACATCTTTTGATGTAAATTTTCAGTGATTTATTTTCAAATGTGTAATTACACCAGAATTAAAATCCAATAATCTTGTGTGTTAAATCGTTTTTTGTTTCTTGGATGCAATAATAAATAAATATCGTTAGAATTAAAAATATAAAATAAATTTTCGTAGCGAACGATTTCTGACGTGATAGATGCATCAGAATTGTCTCGATGCCAAAAATCAGAGTGTTCGGTTTCAAGAAAAACACCCGGTATATATATATAATAAATTCTTATTGTTAGGAAACGGCACGGGCCCTTCAATCTTCTATGGGCCCGGCGAATTTGTCTCCTCTTCCCCACCCTCTCGGCGTCACTGAACACCTGTACTAATACAAATAGGACACTTTCTATATTTTCAATGGTAAACTTTTCAGAATGACATAGTTATATAAAGAGCCAATCACATTGCTTAGATCGTAACTTAGATGGCGCTACTAACAGCTAAACGTCGCCATCAACAGGATATGAACATAAAAATGGCTGTACTTCCTATATAATCGTTATTGTGAATACTACCTTCTCGATTTATTTCCGATTTTAAGAAGTTAATGTGGCTTCTTAAAATCGTCTTTTTTTTAAAAACAAAACGTTGATTTTTAATCATATTTTAGACTATACATTCGAAATATTTATAATATAAATTTGCTAATAATTTCTTTCCAAATTGTTAAACATTAATGAAACCTGTATGTTCATATAATTATAGTATATTCTATTTTCAAGCCTCAGAAAACAACGTATAATATATTAATATAATTTTATTCAAAAATTATATTTGTACAAACAAGTTATATATAAAAAAAAAACAAAGTGATATTAATAATGAAAACATTTCAAAATAACTAATATACAGTAAATTTACTAAGCGGATAAATTCTCTCTCACAATAGCAAATATGTTGTATAATATTGTAAATTTCAATCTAAACTAAACACCTTTTATAAATAATTAACGTTAACTTCGATCCACATGCTTAGATCAAACGTTTAAGAAAAACAAGCTGGCTACTACAAACCAAAGCTACTTATGGGAAACAGATTACTGCGTAATATTATTATTCAATATAATTCTATATTTTAGAATAACAAACTATCTTTATTAATTAAATGGTTTTGGAAATATTAGTACTGGTCAATGTCTTGAAAAATTATAAAACTTTTGCATTCAAGAAAAAAATACACTAAATGACCTAACTGAGGAGGCGCTGTGGTACTGAAATTTCCCTGTATTAGCTATGGCTGTGGTTCGATATTTCACGAACTACATTAAACCTTCACGGTTTTCATGATTGACTTCGCAGTTGGGTCATTCCATTTTAAATCAGCCAATGGTGGTCGCTACATGATTTTTGATTTTGATGAGTTTTGGCATGTTGTTTATGTATATTCCCAAAGGCTCAAAAATATTATTATTTACTTTTAAAAAAAATTTAATTTCTGAGATATAGAAAGAATATGTGTGGAGGCAGACTAAAATTTGTATATTTTGTACTTTTTATAATCGCCTATAGTTTTTTATGTGATTAGCACCGAGAGGTGGAATGGGTATCACTTAAATGCATATAAAATGAGGTTTTCAACCTTGTGTATTTTGTTTAAAAAAATTCTAGGATTAACTAGTGTCACCATTCCACCTCTCGGTGCTAATCACATAAAAAACTATAGGCGATTATAAAAAGTACAAAATATACAAATTTTAGTCTGCCTCCACACATATTCTTTCTATATCTCAGAAATTAAATTTTTTTTTAAAGTAAATAATAATATTTTTGAGCCTTTGGGAATATACATAAACAACATGCCAAAACTCATCAAAATCAAAAATGATGCAGCGACTACTTTGTTTAAATTTGGCTGATTTTATATGGAATGACCTAGTTTCGTTTGAATAAAGAACCAGTTCAGTGAGCCAGGTCACATGATTTAAGATGGAGGCATTCATAAATATTTTTAGAAAAATTATCTACAAATTTAATTGTTAGTGACGTAAATGATACAAGAAACTATGATTATATTGATGTATATTGAAGCACGCTGCATATTTGTATAAATTGGGCCCCATTGAAGAAGATTAAACTTCGCCCCCACTGTGCATGCGGTTAGAAGTCAACCCTACTTGTGAGATAGGGTGCGTTCCAAACCTAAACGGACTAATCAGTGATAAGTAAAAAATCTCAGCAAACTGTTCCAAAGCTCAACAATCAGTGTTGAGCTCTTCAAACGGTCATCACTGTAATCGCGGAGAAAAGATGGTGAGTGTGTTGACACCGGTTTACACTGTTTATCCAACGTCGCGGAGATAGTAGTTCCTATTAGATGATAAGATTTAAAAGTTAGAGAGTGTTATAAATCATTATCATCGTTGTTGTTTTTTGGCAAATACGATCTATTGTTATAAATCATTATCATCGTTGTTGTTTACTGGCAAATAAATTTAGTGTTTTCTCAATGATGCTAATGAAGTTATAACATTCATTATTGTCTTCTTCATCACCATGTTAGCTACCGTCTTATCTCCACACTCACAAGTCGTTCCAGAAACATACTGATATTGAGTTATTTCTGATGTCAAAAGAGACTAATAACTGATGACTTACTGTTGAGGTTTGGAACTCACCCATAGTTTAAATCGTGCGAACTCACTGCGACCAATCTAAAATCAATTGGAATAAAGAACCACAAAAGTGATTGAAACCGAATAATATCGAACCGACATAATGCGAACTGTGAGAGAACCGACGAATATCGAATCACAGACTAAATGTTCCATCTGTATTATTAATCTGTGTTACTAACAAGGGGAGGTCAAAACTTCATTCCAACCGATTTCGATCAGCTTTAACATACAGATTGGGGGCCATCGAAAAATAACTCGTGTTAAAGAGTTTAGGTCATTATGCCTTCGTTTTTAAAAAAATCGAAGTCAAATGTCGTGATGCCGGATCGCACCGCTTATATACCTAAAAAAATTGCAGTTATTTTAACTAAAGTGGCAGCGTAGCGGTTAAGGCAGGTTTCCTGGAGAACTGAACGTTGTGAGTTCAAGTCGCTGTTATGTACCTTTTTTTCCCAAGTGAATAAATTAAAATATTACTAACAATAAAACTTCTGGTAAAATCACATCTTTTTTTGTCATACTTACGTTTGACAGAATCACTCTTAAGTTATTGTTCGATCTCTTTTTCGATTTATCTCATTCACTCTCACTCTCTAATTATCATAATTCACAGTGCATCGGGTGATAACTGTCATAAAAACATTGAAAGCTTATGAACGTCCTGCACCAAGCGCATTGGATAAAAGCTATTTTGGCGCGCATGCATCTCTCCTGCCCAATAGTGTTCGGAAAACAAACTTGATTGACGTTCATGAATATACGTCTCTGTATAATCAATTTCGATGCATACCATGCTAGGGAATAGCATCGCCTGGAATATTGGTGCCGACAACTGATTATGTATTAGTCTATAAATTGTTATGGCACCCGTTTAGTTATGAAGTTCTCTTTGTGTTTCGAAGAGTATACTGCAATTTTGCAATTTTGAAATAAAGTTCTTTACTTGGCAGAAGAAGTAAACATCACAGGGTTGGCACAGGGGTGTGCATTTCAGTGGTATAACTTTTACCGTGCAAGTCGGTTGGTTCTGATCGTTTGTGAACATAGAGTCGTACATGACCATGTCAGTTATCCACCCAGAGCCGAAACTAGGATACATAGTGCCTGTGGCAAGAGTCAAATTTGCGCCCCCATTTTTTTCATTTAAAGCTAATGGTAAGAGTCAAATTTGCGCCCCCATTTTTTTCATTTAAAGATAATGATGAAACTGAATTATTTCCATCAAAATGAATTGATTTTGAACCTGCTGTAAGATATTTGTTTGAATGATCAAATAGATTTGTACAAATCCCTTTTTATTACTTTTCTTTAGGCCTTTTTTAGAATTTTCACTGAAGAGGCAGAAACCCAATGAGTCATTGTAAATTTTTACTTTATCAATAAAAATAGCACCGCTTCTTGACCTGGCGCCTTTGTTTGGGGTACAACTTGGCCGCTCTTTACCCATGAATTACCTCTTCTAAGAAATAAAATAAAAGAAAAACATAACGCTATGTCTGCGAACGTTTATCGAAAAAAGTCATTTGCCCGCAAATAACGGAAATCAATTAAAAAATATCCGACGTAATCAAGCTGCGCCCGTGGCGAACGCCGCTTTCGCCACGCCGTAGTTACGGCTCTTTGTCCATCCCACGAATCCAATACTAGGCAGAATTTGTTATTTTCCACATAGGGTTTCAAAACATGTTGAAGATACAACTTGTAAATATCGGTTTTAATTTCCCAGATTTGCAATCTTATGTCTTACAATTAGGTATTTTTATCATTCACTTCATTTGTCATCTAGCTACCGCACCAGAATGTGTTTTGTTCGCATTGAAAAGTTGTAAAAAAAAGAAAGTTATAAAAGTAGCTGCACGCAGGTCGCGAAAGAAATTTTCGGAAAAATTTAATATATTATATATTACATATCACATAATGCATTGTGAATTACAATTAGAGAGAGAGAGAGATAAAGCGAGAAAGAGATCGAACAATAACTTAAGTGTGATTCTTCAAACGTAAGTATGACAAAAAAAGATGTGATTTTACCAGAAGTTTTATTGTTAGTAATATTTTAATTTATTCACTTGGAAAAAAGTTACATAACGGCGACTTGAACTCAAAACGTTCAGTTCTGCAGGAAACCTGCCTTAATCGCTACGCCGCCACTTTAGTTAAAATAGCTGCAATTTTTTAGGTATATAAGCGGTGCGATCCGGCATCAGGACATTTGACTTCGATTTTTTTAAAAACGAAGGCATAGTGACTTAAACTCTTTAACACGAGTTACTTTTCGATGGTCCCCAACCTGTATGTTAAAGCTGATCGAAATCGGTTGGACGGAGGTTGTGACCGCCTCTTGTAAGTATTTTTTGTCAACAGATGGCGCCCTTTCCATTCTAATAGAATAGAAATTGGAGCCATCTGTTCCACAGGCTGCCTACCCCTTCGGAGGGGTCAGCCGGATTGTGGAGGACGGGGATCGACGGGCCGGGCCCGGACCCCCCGGATTGTGAGGACGGGGATCGACGGGCCGGGCCCGGACCCCATGATAAATATTTTCAAGGGGTGGGACCCGAGACTCGAACCCGGGTCCTCCAGAGTGGAAAGCCGAAGCGTTTCAGTCGGCCGGATGGCCGCGTGGTAAAGCTTTGGCTTACCAACCTGTAGGATCCGGGTTCAAATCCGGGTCCCACACCTCCAGTTTTTCAGGAGGGGTCCGGGCCCGGCCCGTTGAACCCCATCCTTCAACCATCCAGTTGACCCCATTACGGGTGTTGGCCAGCCTGTGATGGGCTCTACAAGTGGCCGCCGCCAGATACAGTATATCCCATGAGGATATGGCGGCGTAACCTAATTAACCTAACCTAACCGAAGCGTTTCAACGCGGCCAATTCGGCCGACAAGCCGAAACGTTTCCACTTGCCCAATTCGGCCGACAATTTTTTTTTTTGTCAACAGATGACGCCACTTTCCACTCAGTAAGAGTACTAAGTGGCGGGGTGAAACAAGCCCTTCTATCCCGGGTCCCACCCCTTGAAAAGATTTATCATGGGGTCCGGGCCCGGCCCGTCGATCCCCGTCCTCCACAATCCGGCTGACACCTTCACAGGGATGGGCAGCCTGTGGAAGGGCTTGTTTCGCCCCACCACATTGTATTCTACCTGAATGGAGTGTGGCGTCATCTGTTGACAGAAAAAACAAGCCCTTCTAGTCGGCCGGATTGGCCGCGTGGAAACGCTTCGGCTTTCCACTCTGGAGGACCCGGGTTCGAGTCTCGGGTCCCACCCCTTGAAAATATTTATCATGGGGTCCGGGCCCGGCCCGTCGATCCCCGTCCTCCACAATCCGGCTGACCCCTCCGCAGGGGTGGGCAGCCTGTGGAAGGGCTTGTTTCCCCCCGCCACTTAGTACTCTTTCTGAGTGGTAAGTAGCGTCATCTGTTGATAAAAAAAACAAGCCCTTCCACAGGCTGCCTACTCCGAATTGGCCGCGTGGGAAAGCCGAAGCGTTCGTACGCGGCCAATTCGGCCTATTTGTGTGGATTTCTTTTTTGTCAACAGATGACGCCACACTCCATTAGGTGTGGCATCATCTGTGCCACATAGTATTCATGCAGAATACTATGTGTCGGGGCGAAACAAGCCCTTCCGCAGGCTTGTTTCGCCCTGCCACTTATTATTTTTACTGAGTGGAAAGTGGCGTCATCTGTAGCGTCGGCCGGATTGGCGTCTGTAGCGGCCAATCCGGCCGACTTTGTGTGGATTTACGACTCTTTCTATTCGGTGAATACGAAGCGGCGATAGGCTGGATTGACCACTTGGAAACGCTTCGACGTTCCGTTCTGGAGTACCTGAATTCGAGGCTCGGGTCCTACTTCTTGAAAATGTTTATCATGGGGTCTGGGCCAGGCCTTTCGATCTCCGTCCTCCACAATCCGGCTGACTTCTCCGCAAGAGTGAGCAGCCTGTATAAGAGCTTGTTTTGCTCTTGGTTTTTTGTCAACAGATGACGTCACACTCCATTCTGGTAGAATACTATGTGGCGGGGCAAAACAAGCCCTTCCACAGAGGCTGCTCAGCCCTGCGGAGGGGTCAGCCTAATTGTGGAGGACGGGGATTGAGGGGCCGGGCCCGGACCCAATGATAAATAATTTAAAGGGGTGGAACTCGCGATTCGAACCCGGGTCCTCCAGAGTGAAAAGCTAAAGCGTTTCCACGCGGCCAATCCGGACGACTTGTTCTTTTGGTTTTATCCCATCACTTAGTATTCTTACAGGACAAGGTTACAGAGACAGCCGAATGGCCGAGTGGTAATGCTGTTGGCGTGCCACGCAGGAGGACCGGGGTCTGGTCCCGGATTTTTACGGGGTACGGCCCGGCGATCCCGTCCTTTACCATCCTTAGTATTCTTACAGGACAAGGTTACAGAGACAGCCGAATGGCCGAGTGGTAATGCTGTTAGCGTGCCACGCAGGAGGACCCGGGTCTGGTCCCGGATTTTTACGGGGTACGGCCCGGCGATCCCGTCCGTGAATGAAGGCCGGATTCATTCACGGCCTTCATTCACGGGTGTGGGTGCAGCCCGTGATTGGAACTGGCCCCGCAGCTTAGTAATCTCCCTGATTGGAAAGGGGCGTAAAATATGCAAAAAAAAAAAAAAATCATTTAATAAAAAAGTCAAAATTAGATTTTATATTTAATTATATGAAATAATCAAAATTTTATCAGAAAAATTGAAATTATGATTAAATTAAATTAATTAACGATATTTGATAAAATACAATAAAAATTATAAACCGGAACCAGAATGAGAAATGATGTCTCTTGTTATCAAAAATGGTGGATATCTGTGTATAATGCAATGTTATAATGTGGAAGTATTTTAGCTGATTGGTTTGTTGTTGTTTTAATTATTAATTTAAGGACTCTATAATAATTTATATCTGAATATTTAGAATAATTCGGCATTCTTTCAAAAATTGGACTTTTAAGTAAATTTGCAAAGGTGAGTAATTTGTGACATATTTACTATAGTTGGATTAGAATAAATTAATGAATAAATACCATTTTATTACAAAAGGAGGAATGAATTATCAAAATTAGAATTTAATTTATCATCAAATTTCTAAGTTCTCTACCAGTTTACTAAGATAAATTTAAGACAAAATATAAAATGATAAAAAAAAATCTTAAGATATACCCAATCTAATAATGAAAAATTTTCAAAAGGTGTAAGATTTTATTTTAATTCTGCCATTTATCCTGCATAGACTTATGCATATATAACAATGTGTTCAAATTGAATACAAAGTTCTTATAGACTGAAATTTTCACGTTATTGCTAATGTTTGCAATTATAATATATATCAGTCACTTAACAGAATTAATAAAAACTAGAAACAGTAACACAATAACATAATTTGAACCAATGAATAATGGTAACATTCAATTAAAATCCTGCTGTTGGTTGAAATGTGTAACATAACACATTTCAACCAACCAACATAAACACAGTCCTTCCTTTGCTTGCAATTGCAAGCAAAGGAAGGACTGTGTTTTAAGTGTAATGAGAATGCTAATATTCAATATATTGGAACATTTATAGTAGAGAGAGTTTGTGATATACATTGCAGTGATATATGTCATTCTTCATATATGTCATTGATTACAGATGGTAAGCTTGATATATATCAAAGATATTTGAACTTATTTTGAACAATTTTGAACTTAACTTGTTTGAACAGAAAAAATATATACATTTCTCTTGAATTTTCTTTCTCCTATAAGTTCAAAATTGCATACTATATGTAAAATGTGTATAAAATATGCATTCTGCAGAGTTTTGATCATCTGTCTATCATTTTGCTAAGGTAATATGACTTATAAATGATAGTTTGTCTTATTATCAGATGATTTATGACACAAATATTCACAATGGCAAGTAGATGAAATTAGACTCTCTTCATAAAGAAACAAGCCAGAAAATCTAAATTGCAATAATTAGTTAAACTATAGAAATAACAGAAACTTCAGCTAGAATTGCACCAATTTCAAATGTTGAAGAGGAGCAGCAATTGTAATAGAAATAATAATAATAAATTTTTATGTTTTGATGATAATCTATCTATATATATTTATAAAATACAGATTGTGTGTGTGTGTGTGTGTGTGTGTTAGTGTGTGTGTTAGTGTTAGTGTTAGTGTTACTTTTTTATTTAAAATCTAAAAAAGATATTTAGGAATATGATGTAAAATTTTGTTCAGTATCAATATGGGAATGTCCCTATGTCACCCTTTTTTTTATTTGGTTTTTTTTTAAGGCCCTAGGGGGCCCAATTTTTATTTATTTCATGACAATAAATATCAATAGATGGCACTAAGTGTGAAAGTAAGAGGCAAAATATAACTTACCTGCATTACTATTACTGGATTTTTTACAGAATTATTTAGCCAATACAATTATTATTGATTATGATACAGGATACTGTTCAGTATCAATCTGTGTTCAATCAGTATCTTTATATCATACCTTTTCATTGGATGTTTTATTTTAAAGGAAATTTTATGTTGAATTTGCAGTTAATCCTGTTCTATATCCATAATTATGATTCTGACATATATCTCAAATGAAATTTATTTATATTTTATCACACAAAGAAATTATATAACTATTCATCATGACGTAAACTATTAGACCTATATGTTTATCCAATATTATGTAATAATAATAAGTAATATTTAAAATCACACAAAAAGCAGTAATATATACAAATTTTTTATTTGTTGTAATTTTAAATGAAATTAATCCACTTTGCATTTTATTTTGAGTCTCTCCCCCTTCGAAATTTTTTGTAGTGCTATGCGTGATTATTATAATATTTTTCTCCAAGCTGATCGGAAAAACAATTTGGATTGGCCAGACCTATTTTATAACAAATGTTACATATTACATTAGTCTTTATTTCTCTAACAAATACGCATAAATATTTTATATTTTATTTAATAACTAAAACATTGTTAGTCATAATTTACAGAATTCTTCCCCCTTACATCATTTAACATCTCAAATCTACTCCTAAAGTGTGACATAATTTATGGATTCTCTCTAGCTAATAAACAAATAATACTTAAACTAGCACACACAGAAATAATATACATAGCATATAGAAAATTTCCATTTTATTGTCAAATCTATTCTTATGCCACATCATGGTCATGATATAATTATGTATTTTAACCAAGTATTATAATAATATAAATTATATGTAAAAATTTAAATATTGTCCACACATTTGCATAAAAAATCAGTGTCCAGCATTTTCTGAATGGCCACACCCATTTTTAACATGGGCAAAATAATTAAATTCTTGGGTAAATTAAATAAAGAGCCAAGCATGTGTTAAACAAGTGCAGCCTTTTGTACTATGCCAGTAGTCTCAAACTCAAATTGAGAGCGGGCCGAATGCACAGTTCGAAAGGAAACGAAGGCCAAATATTTTTAAACAAAAATACAGTGAAAGGAAAATACTTTACTGATACAATAGTTACTGATAGCATAGTGTAGATTGAGTACAGTATGCTTTAAAACTTTAATGTTAATAAATAATAATCTAAATTGTAATAATTTTCTGACTAATACGTATTTAAACAAATAGCTAAAATATCTTGGGGGCCATACAAAATTGCTTAGTGGGCTGGATGCAACCTGCGGGCCGCGAGTTTGAGATCGCTGTACTATGCAACAAAGGACCAAGCACGTGCTTCACTTTTTATTGCAAAGCGGATGCTTAATATGTGTTTGTTGTATAATAAAAAATATATCTATATATTTAATACAAGTGTTTTCATAGATGAACAAATTTTGAATATTTAATCATTTAATTTTTAAAGGAAATATAAACAAACAATAACAAGAGAAAAATTATATTGAATTTGGTGCATTGTTTATTGTATGATTATATATATGATATATTGCATGTTAATGATTATTTTTCAGTAATTATTTTTAATATGTCATTTATAAACAAAACTAGGCAATGCCAGGTATTACAGCTAGTTTCATATATTTTTGAATTATTATTTAGCAATTACAATAAATTATACTTTAGTGCAGAGTTTTCCAAACTGTGGAGTGTGTTGACTAGTAGGGTGTTAGTCTGTTGCAAGAAATATGCAAGAATTAACAAAAACATCATTTTTGACACAAACAAAATATATATTCAAATTGTTGTTGAAAAAAATGAAATCAGCAAAAAGGTTATAAATATATATATATAATATAATAATATATATATACACTGTATAAATAATTAAATACAATAATTAGTTTAATGGAAAAAAGAGTGCACAGGCATCATTTATTATTGATTCCTAATTCTTGGAAAACAAGCCCATTAAGGAATAATTCAATAGTGAATAGCATTTTCTAATGGAATTGTATATTATCATAGGTCAGATGGTTCCATCAGACCAAATTTCAAATATTTGATTATAAATTAATCATTAAAAATATCACTATATAATCTCAATAAGTTAATTTATAAATATATAACAAATCATTCATGCATTTAAAATACAGTATTTTTTAAATATAATCTCTCTACATGTATTATTATTAACATTTCCCTCAGAAATTGTATTCATTCACTTTTTTTATTCATGGAAGCAACAATTAATAAATTAGTAGTTTCTCCATTCATTTCTTAGTGATGGATTTTAGCTAAATTGCAAAGTTTTATGTAAATGTTACAAAAATGCTTA
>AYEL01076046.1:0-76513 GCA_000484575.1 Olivierus martensii | reverse complement strand
GTCTCGGCATTCCTGCTGAACCGCTCTTCCGATCTCAAGATATATTTTTATTTATTTTAACAGAATTAACCAATATTTTCTTATTATCTACAATAGTTTTTCAATTTTAAGCATTTTATATATCATTGTATGAAAAATTCAATTTTTATTTAAAATTTCAAAAATATCATTTATCTCATTCCAAAACTAGAATAGTTTTGATATACACGCACTTTTACTCAACGGCTGAGTTCCATTCTCATTACTTGGTCTGTAAGCGAGTAACTTGTTCTTATATATTTAGAATAAGTACTCGCTTAAATTCTCATGGTTGTAATATCTTATACATTTATATCTTAATTATGCACAAAGCATTTTTCTTCAGATTTTTGGAACTGCGACTGTAGGGAATTAAATACAATAGAAGTCATAAATGACCCGCATGGGAGAAAACTATTTTCCATTTAAAAAAAAAAAAAGCATAAGCTCTGATGTAAGTTCGAGCAGCCATTAAATAGGTATGTCATTAAGTGAGAAATACCTGTATCAGACTACAAAATCAACAAGATGGGATTAAAAAATCCAAATTCTACTGATCGATTCCATTGAAAGCAACATTTGAAAAACATAATTTTTAAAAATATTTCAGCATTTCAAAAAATTTAGGCACCACCATCAGTGACATTTTGATGTAATCAGCATGAAAAAATCTGATTTGCAATAGCTGAATTAATAAAATCAGGATTAAAATTTTTTAAACCCTTTTTTATGATTTTTTTTCTCATTTTTTTTGACATCTATGCATGGCAATGGTATACAAGTGTAATTAGATTATGACATCTGTACACATGAAATGCATTGAAGGGGTTAAATCACTGCAGTTTGAGAGTTTTTTTATTATATAATTAAGTAATATCAACAAAGATTGATAAGAACTCAATAGTTGCACATCATTAACATAAATAATAAAAAAAATTCTTTATCATAGAACTGTTAATCCATTGATTTTTAAATTTTTTTTATTTTCCTATTTGATAATGAGGATACAGGTATACCTCACTTTACAGTTCTTTTCAATTATATTCTATGTTTTTTTTTAATATCTGAAAATAATACTTAGAATAAGTATATAAAACAAATTATCACATAAATTGGTCAATCCCAGAATCATCCTGAAAAATTGAAGGTGTGAGAACTGGAATTGAACCTGAAGCTTTCAAGGTGTACGAGAATGATTTAAAATGTGGCCATTTGTCTTGGTTTTTAGGCCTAGTACTATTGTGCATTTAATGAATAATAATGTAAACATGTTTTTAGATTTTTATTTGCATTAGTAAATGAAAAAAGTCAGTGATTTGCTTTATAGCAGTGAATCTGGAATGTAACTGCCATTAAAAAGACTTGACTGTATTTCAGGATTTCCTAAAAATCTAGTAGTCAGAACTAATAATAATATACTGGATATAGATGTACTCAGTATATTGTCATCAAAATTGTTGATATTTTCTTATTAATTTTTAATTAATAAAAAAAATTTATTGATTTTTAATCAATTATTAAAAGAGATGTAATTGACAATTAATATGTATATATGAAAATATGTATTACTCTGTAATTTTTAAAATATATGTTATCATTTTTTATAATTTGAAATCTTTCATATTTCACCTGATAAACAAATTGAAATTTTTGAAGTTACAATAAAATATAGATTAATCTATTAGAAGTTTTCTTTTGCTTTATAAAAATATATCAAAAATTAAAATTTCAGTATCAGATGACAAGTTTTGCATTATAATATAATTAAAGAGTTTATGAAACAATGTCAGATTGACTGATTGCTCCATTTTTACATTAAATTCAACAGATTCAATTTTAAACATACCTGTATGTCACATAGTTTAGTTATTTTGTAAAATTACTAGCTTGTATAGCATATAGGATTGATCATTACAATGTTAAATATATTCTCCTCTTTCAATCAAAAATATAAAATTATCTATTGCTAAATATTAAACAAAATTTTAAGACCATAAAAAAAATCATTACAATGTTAAATATATTCTCCTCTTTCAATCAAAAATATAAAATTATCTATTGCCAAATATTAAACAAAATTTTAAGACCATAAAAAAAATTGATTATCTTCATCAGTTAGTAGTAGTCTTATTGTCAGTTTCCAAATAGTAAATCACAATATCAGCATGTAATAAATTGCAATATTTAACAATAATTACTTAATATTAAGTACAATTATCAATTTAATATTTTTTCATTATTTTTAAATAAATGTGCAGTTCTTAACTAATGCTTTTTTTTTTCTTTTAATAGAATCTTCAGTTGGAGTAATTGATGCATTTGTATTTTTAGAAGGTAAGTATATTTTTAAATAATGCTTTATCTATGAAATTATATAATAAAGGTTTTTTGAAATGAATGTATTGTTTAATGAAATTTTTGGCTCACAAAATCAAAGATGACCTCAGAAAATAGTTTATTTTGATTTTTCTCTCAATTTATTCCAAAAATAAATAAAATACCTGCTTTTATAAAATGGCTTTTTTGATCCTATAAGCAAATACAAGAAAAAGAAAACTACATAGATCACCACGATAAAAGAAAAACTTGAAATTTTAGTTTTCAGTTATAAAACACTAGTCTATGTAACGGAGAATAATTTATATTATTCTTTATTTAAAAAAAAGCAGGATGTTTTCATAATTTCCAAATTGGTTTGATCTCATAACAAATTTAATTTCCGTGAGTTATCATTATTATTTCTCTGTAATAAAATGCTTTGAATTGCTAAATTTAAATGGAAAAAATGAACACTATCACATAGTCTCTCTTTTTCAGCACCATCATGTTATGCAATAATTTTCTGTTATTATTTATCAATTTAAAATGATTTTTAAGGAAAATTACTCCATAAGGAATGTAAAATTTAATATATAAAAATCATAGCATTGAGCTGATTTGTGTAAAAATTTGAATTTCAGCTATTTGTTTACTTACAAGAAAAAGCAAAGCTGACTCAAGCCATCAATGCTAATAAAAATAAAGCTCTTTCGGGATCATTAAAATTATGATTTGAAAATTAAAGAAATAGCATATTCACAAACTCTAAATTTGAAAAATAGATTTGATATTCGAAAAATTTGAATTGTGTAAAATTCCTGAATGAATTTTTTATGTAGTGCTATATATAATTTATTGTTTTAGTAATTTATAATAAATTTTTCTTAATAGGTGTTTTAGATTGAAATCCATTTTTTAAACAAAGAAGCCAGTCAGCTCTAATAAGCATTATTATGAAATCTAAATAACAGATTACCATACAAAAATAAATTTTAGTAATGTATTGTGTTTTATGTAATTTATTTAAATTGTCAAATGTATATAGTAATTCTCGTATTACAAAACTAAAAAAATATACAATGTTTACTCTCTTAAATGAATAAAATAAATTTCAGTACTTTAAAAATTTAATAAATTTGTGTTTTTTTTTTTTTTTTAATAGAATGCAAAAATAAAATATAAATAATAATATTTTTAACACAGTATGAATCGATAGTTGTAACTATGATATTAATACATATACTGTATAGTTCATCCTCATAATACTGATTTCTTTAACATTGTTGCCCCCAACTTAGTTAAAAAAAAATTACCTTTGATTTTTATTTCATAATTAAAATGATTAAATGCAATGCTATTTCATTCTATATTGTATATAAATTCCGAAAGTTTTTGGTTTTCTTGCCCAAATGTAAAAAACAAAGAATTATATTGGCGACTACATCTTTTAATAATAATGCTAAGCACAATGTAATAATATATTGAACATTAATATGCTTCTTGCCCAAATGTAAAAAACAAAGAATTATATTGGCGACTACATCTTTTAATAATAATGATAATAAGCACAATGTAATAATATATTGAACATTAATATGAATATTTTTTTCATTTCGTACACATTGAGCAAATTATAAACTACATATTTTGTCTGATAAGTTTCCAGACTGAGCCAATTATGCATGCATTGCCAATGGAATGTATTTCAATCTGTTTGTAATTAACTGACTTAATGAATGTCTTCATTTGGCAAGTTTACTCTCTCTCTTTCATGTTTGTGTAAGAATGAATTTTATGTAAGACCTTGTTTATGATAATTTGTATTAGTTCATAATAATGGAGCATAGAATAAACATAAAACTTGTTTTAAGATAAGGAAAACAGCAACTGAAATTGAACAATGATCTATAAATCAAATCAAATGAAATGGCATGCCCTAACATCACTCAGATTAAAAATATTTCATTTTGAGAAGTCAAAAGCCAAAGTGATGTGATCCTTTTTCAATGATTAAAGAATCATTCACAAAGAATTGTTCTGCAAGGGATGATAGTAAATTGGGAATACCAGAGATGTTTTGCATCATTTATTTAAATGAGTTTGTTGCATAATTCTTCATTCTTCAATTTTGGGAATGCAGAAGTTGGTTTTTTCAAGTCAAAGCAAAGCCTCGGAATGCCATTAAAGTTAAGGAGTTTTTAACGAAACAAGGGATTTCTGAATTATATCATCCTCTCTATTCCCCAAATTTATCCTCACTAATTTTCCCAAAAATCAAATTAATGCTGAAAGGATGAAAATTTGATGACACAGAAGATTTCATAAAAGAATGTGATAAAGCAAATTATGGCATTAATACAAGATCAGTTCAAAATGTGCTTCCAGCAGCTTTATGATAGAGCCCATAAGAATATCCTCCCAAGAAAATTATTTTGAAAAATATTAAGATACATTCAGTATGCTGCTTTTTTTTTTTTTAATGTGACAGTCTAGGAACTTATTAGACAAATCTTGTATTAACACACAAACTGTACAATTTATAAAACTTTAACAGATCTTTACAAATAGTCATAGCAAATGAAAGTAATAATCTTTGAATGATTTAAGGTGATATGTGTTTTTAACTGCACAGTCAGATCTGCTATTGTCTGTTTTTTTTAAAGTCCCCCCTTTTTTACAGTCCTCAAAAAGTTGTTTTTCTTAAAAAGCCTTTCTTATACAAGTGTTTAAAATAATTAAAATGTATTTTTTTTAATGCATTTTACATTTTGTCACAGATTCATAACCAATAAAAAATTGAATAATTGATGATGAAAAATGACAATACAGAAGTATGCAAATGAAAGTAATAATCTTTGAATGATTTAAGGTGATATGTGTTTTTAACTGCACAGTCAAATCTGCTATTGAGTCTATTTTTTTTTTAAAGTCCCCCCTTTTTTAGTCCTCAAAAAGTTGTATAACAAAGGCTTTTTAAGAAAAAACAACTGTAAAATAATTAAAAATGTATTTTTTTTTAATGCATTTTACATTTTGTCACAGATTCGTAACCAATAAAAAATTGAATAATTGATGATGAAAAATGACAATACAGAAGTATGCATCATTTGAGAGCATTTAGCATTTTGTCGCTATTCTAAAAATGATGCGTTGGCCTCCTAAAAAAAAAGGGATATTATTATTATTCATTAGTAAACTGTAATGCATTGCAAGCAATGCCTATAACAAGAAATAGTAATTGTCTTGTTTTTTACTAATTGGGAATAGTATAAAATATACTTTTTTTTCATATGATGATATGATAGTTTCAAAAATATTCTTCCAATCAAGGCTGCTGTACTTCAGCATTTTTATCTCATATGAAAGTAAAATATTTGGTTAATGAAGATCTGGTTCTTTAGAGGTTATTTACCGAAATGATCGTGTCCCTTGCAAATGTTAATCTTTCTTTGTTGAAACTTTTTATGACGGATCCGATAGTCCTCATATCAATAATAATAATTTATTAATGAAAATATTTTGTCACTTAAAAAAAACTTATTGTTTAGAACTTTAAGATTTATTCAGTATTTTGCAATAATTTCTTTTTGAAAGATATTGAAGAATTGCAAAATGCTTCAAATTATATAACAGCAATACATTAAATATTTTCTGGTAAATGATCATTGTGTTAGGAAGATTTTGAAGCAATTCAAAAAAAAGAAAAAAATATCTCGGTATTGATTTAAGCATATCAATTCTTGGCAATTGACAATACTATACAGCTGAAGAACCTAAATATAAACATTTAGATATATCTGTCTCTGCTCTATGTAATTTTTTCCTGTATTCATCTAAATTGTTTTCTTTGTATTATGATGTGCTAAATAAATAAATATGCTGTTCTAAATTAATAAAGTTTATCATCATTTTTAACATTTTTTTTAGAATATTTTATTAAATGCATAAAATATATGATGATTATAAAAATTTGGCATTGTTTTTATGCAAGAAATTTTTTGTATTTGTACTTTTGCATGAATTTATCAACAAAATTGAAAATGTCGTTTTCTCGGCACAGTATATTTTTCTCATATTTTGTATTGCACATAATTTTTCTGAAATGTAATTCATGTAATATGCATTTATGAAAAGATTGAGAACTGCTGTTATATTTGATAATTCTGGGAATGCACACTGGAATTTGAACTATAGTATATAATTTGTACATTTTTAATGCTTAAAAAATTTATCGCATAGATTGAAAGATTCCATTTTGTTCATCGATGACTTATTTATACCTCTATATCACTTAAAATTTTCAAAATTCATACAGTAAGCATGAAACACATTCTTAAAGTGGTTTCCTACTCCAAAATAATCATATATTTTTTTATTACAATATATGCAATTTCTTTTATATGAATAATGGATGTCAATAAAAAGATCGAGAAATTTTCTAAATAATATTTTCATTGATCACTGAATCAAATAACACTTCTTATAGTTCTTAAACAAGATTAAAATTTTCAATTTAAAAAAAATTAAACTATCAACATGGATCAACTATTTTTATTTTGAACCACATATCCTGTATTTGTTAAAATGTAATAAATTACAAAAACTTTTTAACAGTGTATAAAATCAATCTTAAATCTGCTGCAATGCTTCAGAATAAGGGCAAAAATCTATATAATTTAGTTTCAATATTAAATTACAGTAGAGTATCGATTATCCGAACTAATTAGGACCAAGGGTTTTCGAATAATCGATCTGAAAGAAAAAAAGAAAAACACAATATAAAAAATACAAAACAAATTTCAAATACATATGTTTTATTGTACTTGTTCAACCTAAACCAGTACGTACTAGTATGTGACATTTTCAAACGAGTTTGGCTATCTTTGTTCCGTTCACATTTATGAGATTAAACAAGTTCGATAATTTGAACTGATTTATATTATGTAGTATAAACGGGGTATAAGGGCTATGTAATTTTTAATTGTGATACGCAACAGGTCTCTGCCAATATTCAATACAAACTAACAACACAGTCAACATGCATAACAGAAGCTTAGATTCTCCCACCCTACACATTGTAGGGTGGGAGTATTGACAGAAACCTGTTGTGTATCAAACCCACACAGTCAACATGCATAACAGAAGCTTAGATTCTCCCACCCTACACATTGTAGGGTCGGAATATTGACAGAAACCTGTTGTGTATCACAATTGAAAATTATGTTCGGACAAGTGACATTTCAGTTAATTGACGCTCTATTGTATATTGTATTAATAAATAATAAATTTAATCAAAATAAAAAGCTCTTTAGGCAAGGCAAAAACTTTTAATCACTTATAAGTGATTAGAAGTTTTTGCCTTGCCTAAAGAGTTTTTTATTTTGATTAAATTAAATACAGCAAGAGCTAGTTATATATTAGTTTAAATAATAAATAATTAATAAATTATTAATAAATAAGCAAATATTTATATTTTAACAGAGTTTTATTGTAAAGCATATGATTGTATAGAATTGCTTGTTTTACCAGAGAACACGAAAACATGCACATATATATACAGTCAAAGCCAGTTATTAGGGAATCAGATATAAGGGAAATTCAGATATAAGGACAAACGCGTCTGGTCCTGGCAAAAAACCTATGTTTTGTGTGTATTTTTTATCAGATATAATGGAAAATTTGCCTATAAAGGAAATAATTTTTCATTTTTCTGTACTCTTCCTTGTGATGACCTATTTTTCATCCTGCTTTATCTCACAACCATCAGTGTAATTTACTTAAAAATAATAAAAACATTATAAAAAGTAGTATTGGCAGAGACCTGTTGCGTATCACAATTGAAAATTACGTTCAGATAAGCGATGTTCCAGATAATCGATGCTCCACTGTATATTTAAATATTTTTTTAGAATAAATATACAGTAAATTTATAATAAGACTACAGTAAATATCAAAAATTATGGACATTATGTCAATCTTTTTATATTCTATATATGACAATTAGCAAAATATTTTAAATTCTTTAATAAATTACTAATTTAAAATAATTTATTTTTCAAATATATTTTCTGAATGTGCAAAAAAAATTTTATTAATCAATTGCATGCTTTAAATTTGTAGTTTTCAACCTGATTCATCTATCAGAAATCCTACATTTAATAATAAACATTTTTTAAAGAATCACTTTTCTAAAGTTGAAATTATGAAGTGTTTTGAGCAGTTCAAATATAACTTTTTATCGAAAACATTGTATAATATTGTATGTCTTATTTGTCCATCAAACCACAAACCACTTTAATACAATAAACATTAATATCCCAAAACATTGTATAATATTGTATGTCTTATTTGTCCATCAAACCACAAACCACTTTAATAGGATATTAATGTTTATTGTATTAATGTTATTATCCATTCTTTTAACAGAACATACTTTTATATAGATATTAACAATGTCCATATAAAAATTTTCTGGTTTGTCAAATTCCAAAGATTTTTTTAATGCTCAGCCTAACAAATTATAGAATCATACAAGAAATTGCAACAAGCACTTGAAGCAAGATAAATACACTATTTTATTATTAGATATATATAATGTACACTACATATACTACAATTGTTATATTTATCCTGCTTCAAGTGCTTGTTGTGATTTCTTGTATTATTAGAGGCAACAGAACTCAGTTGTTTATAGTTATAGAATCATTTTAATAAAGAACAAAATTTACACTTCTGGAGGCACATAATCCTCTATTTTCTCAATTGCCTTTGGCATCTTTTCAATTTCTTCGAGTTCCATTTCTATCTCATTTCGATTTTCAAAGAAAAATAATAGCTTTTCCCTCTTTACCAGTTCTCGCTTACGCTTTTCAATAAATTCAATTTTTTCAGCCTGGAGATGTTTCTGCAGTTGAAGATCAAGAGCTTTTTGTCTTTGTTCCTCCCACAAATCTAACTGCCTTTTCTGGGCTGCTATGTCATTTGCTTCAAAGTTATGCATTTCTTCCACTAAGTCTAGTACTAGATCATGCAGTTTGTAATCTTTGACTTCAAGTTGGGATAGTGATCTATCAAACTCGCCTTGACGGGCAGGTTCTGTCTCCTGAAAGAAATCATTGGTTGTCTTCCGGAAGATCTCTAAACCTTCTGCTATTAGAAAATCTCCCTGAGAGGCTAAGTAATCCAGGAACTGGCTGACCTTCTCCCACTCCCGATGCATACCTAGCCCAATAAGTTGATATGTCCTGCCCACAGGGCCTCCCAAGTGTTTCCCAACAACCGATAAAGTCTTTCCAAGCAGTAATTGGGGATCCTGAAGGTCAAAATGATTATCAAAATAAGGATTGATCAGAAATGGAATTCTGACAAAGGTCTCCTCTTCCTCTGTTTCTTCTTTTGAAGGACTGACAGGGGTAAGAGTCCAAGGTTCAGGCAATGGTTCTCTCAAATAAGAATGACAGGAATACAGAACAAGTCTGTCAGTGATAGGATGACCAAAGTCTTCCTGCAACATGACCAAGACAGCCACTTTGGCTGCGTCTCGATAATTCTTCCTACGAATAAAATAATCCATTAGCATATTATAGCAATAGAAGTCCGGAAAAATTCCGTAGTTGATTCTGTCAGAAAGTATTTTCAATAGATCGTCCATTTTATGAAACTGCATAAATGCACGAATAACGGCATGATGAGTAGAATCTAAAATACGAATGGTATTTTGACTTCTCCTGAACCTATAGATGAAATGTTCTAATTCGTCTAACTGGTCTTCTTTTCTTACATTGTTAGCAAAAATATCAATATCTACTCCATCCACAAACTTATTATTATTGAATTTCCTCTCCAATCGTGTAAAATATTCATCCATATCTATATCACGCAAGATAGGCGTGGACAATCTTTTATCCCACGTTTCTTGACACTGATAAGCATCCGATAATATGTTTCTTTTTATTGTTCTAACAGTTTGAAAGGTTTTCTTTAACACAAACACAACTCGACCTAGCGCCATTTTGGACATTACTAGTTGCCAACCAATATTTTCGCAATTTTAATTTTATAAAATTAGTAACTAAAAAATAGTGATTAAACTGAATTAAAAAATTTATTTATAACTAATTATATTAGATAAAAATTTAGAAGTAGAAAATTCAACCAGCAACAGCATAATTCACTTTTTTTTTAATTTTCTATATTATATAGTAACCAATGAAAATTGTATTACTCTGCATAATTCATGGTATAATAAATATTCATTCAAGTTTTTCGTAAAAATTAATAAATAGTAACCAATGAAAATTGTATTACTCTGCATAATTCATGGTATAATAAATATTCATTCAAATTTTTCGTAAAAATTAATAAATTATTTAAAAATTCCATTAACAGATAAGGCTATTTTCCATTCTATCGAGTACTAATTAAATTAGGTTACAGAGGCGGATTTAGACATAGTCTTTATGGGCTGCAGCCCAGGGGGCCGTTCAATCAAAGGGCCCCCTTCCGGTCAAAAAAAAAACTGAAAACAAATTAAAAATTTAAGAAAAATATACATAATTTTTCCGTACCTAGATAAAGTTTAAATCGTTGATTTGTAACATTATTGGATTTGAATAAAATATCAATGTTTTAAATAGTAAATATGCTCTGTACTCTGTCGGTAGTCGGTAAAATCAAAATATATATCTATACTTTGTCATTTGTCAATTAAGCAAATAATGTGGCGGTGTCGGAATGGGAGTGCAAATCTAGCTCCTCTAAAGCCTATTGGCGTAGTTCTCACCATTAGGTTAATTTGGATTAATTAAATAGGCCCCCAAACCGTGTTAGCCCAGGGCACCCAAAGTTAACGGTCCGCCTCTGTTAGGTTAGTTTTGGTTAAGCTACTGTATCCTCATGGGATATACTGTATCTGGCGGAGGCCACTTATAGAGCCCATCACAGGCTGGCCAACATCCATGATGGGGTCAACCGGATGTTTGAAGGATGGAGTTCAACGTGCCGGGACCGGACCCCTCCTGAAAAACGAGTTTTGCGAACCAGATTTGAACCCGGATCCTCCAGGATGGCAAGCCACAGCTTTACCACGCGCCATTCGGCCGACGAATACTAATCAACAGAGTGAAACAATGGATGAGTGAAAAAGACCCTGTCACGACTGCCCACTTCTGAGGAGCGGCCAGCCAGATTGTAGAGGAAAGGTTTCCACATGGTTTCCATAGGTACCATGATCAATAAAACAGTCGCCCCAGAAGAACTTTGAACATGGGATAAAAGTACCTTTTCTTCCCATGTTATTTTATATTTATTAGCGAAAAAATTATTATAATGCAAATAATCATTAATATCAAAACAATCGATCATTTGTGTAATTTTGCATGAAAAGCTATATAAGTATGTATTTAATATTGATGTCAATTTCTGCCGTGACAAAAATTAAAAGTCGGTGCTGCTGCGAATATCAACAGGACTTTGAGAATCTATTGTTTTAAAAACTAACTACTACTGTAACTATATTTGATTAAATTTTAAGAGAAGATCTGTCCAACTTGACGTACGTGTCCTATTTCTTAAAATTACTGTTTAAAATGTTTCTACTTTGCCATTGAGTGCAAAATCTTTGAAACAATAGGATTATTAATTGCAACTAATCCTTAACTGATAATACAAATGCACAAATGCTACAAGAACTATTACAAATAACATAATTTGGAACTGGCCATAGATCCACTGCAAAATCAACATTAACAAAAATCTAATACAGTTAAGAAAATCAAAATTTATAATCGTTTGATGTTTCATTGCATAAAGTTTAATATTTGTTAATCTATCCTGAAAACAGCTAAATTAGCAACATATTATGCAGCCATCCGCGGTTGCACTAAATTAAACCGCCGAATCGCACTAGGTGTGTGTGTTTTTTTGCATTTTTACGCCCCTTTTCAATGAGAGAGATTACTAAGAGGCGGGGCCAGTTCCAACCACGGGCTGCACTCACACCTGTGGAGGGGCCAGATGGTGAAAGACGGGGATCGCTGGGCTTGGTTCAGAAAAAACTTCTCAGGAGATGCTGGACCCGAGTCATCCTGCGTGACACGCCAACGCGTTATCACTCGGCCATCGGGCCACCTAGGAATATATTTGGAGGCGGCTATTTTTGAGCTATCACGATTGGCCAACACTCATGATGGAATCAACCGTTCCAGCCCATTGTACTCCATCCTTCAACCGAAAGATTATAGGTTGGAGTACAATGGGCTGAAACGGCACTTAAATCTTTAAAACAATTTCCATCCTTCAACAGAATAGAGTATTGTTTCAAAGATTTTGCACTCAATGACAAAGTAGAAACATTGTAAATGGAAATTTTGAGAAATAGAACACGTATGTCAAGTTGGATAAACCTATTTTAAAAAATTTAACCAGTTTTTAATGCCATAAATTCCCAAAGTCCTGTTGATACTCACAGGGGCGCCGAGAGGCCGGTGAAGAAGGGCCGTAGAAGGTTTTTAATGCCATAAATTCCCAAAGTCCTGTTGATACTCACAGGGGCGCCGAGAGGCCGGGGAAGAAGGGACAAATTCCTGGAAAAGATTGAAGGGCCCGGGCCGCTTCCTAACAATAAGAATTTATTATATATATGGGCCCGAAACCTGGTTCGTACCGGGGCCCGGAATTTCACTCGGCACCACTGCATACTCACAGCGACGCTGACTTTTTTGTCACGGCAGCAAGTGATATTAATATCAAATATTTATATAGTTTTTCATGAAAAATTATACAAATGAACGATCAGTTTGATATCAATAATTATTTGCATTATTATAATTTTTTCATTGATAAATATAAAACATGGAACAAAACCCATGAATAATGCAAAATCTGTCAATGTATTTTTATATGTACAATGCCCATTGTACCCCATCAACTGAAAGGTTGAAGGATACAATGGGCTGGGACGACCCGAATTCCTAAAAAATTTGGAAGAGTGGGATCTGGAATTGAGCCAGAATCTTCCAACGTGTAAGGCCATCTATCGGATATTGTAAATATGCCTGACTTCAGGTAATTTGCTCAAAAGATGGTTTTTGACAGGCCACATTTTCTCACCACTACGATTGAAATAATATAATATACAATTTAAACATAAACATTAACTGTTATTTGGGATATTTTTCTATAAAATTCCTTGAGTTACTACGATTGAAATAATATAATATACAATTTAAACATAAACATTAACTGTTATTTGGGATACTTTTCTATAAAATTCCTTGACTTTTTATAACAGATGCCCCACTTTCCATTAGAGTACTAAATTTTAAGTGATGAGGCGAAACAAACTCTTTCACAGGTTGTCCAACTCTGCCGAAGGATTAGTCAGATTGTAAAGGATAGAGATCTATAACTGCCCGAACCCCAAAATAAATTTTTCAAGGGTGGGATTCGAGTCCTCCAGAGTTATTCGATAAAACTCTTAAATCAGTCTTGAATCACTGGTGAAAAGCTAATATTCTTCTATACAGATGGAAGGCAGTACAGAATATTGATATTATAGCTGCATATTTTAAAATATTAACTGTAGAAAAATGTGCCGATATGCAAATATAAAAAAAAGATTAGAATTAGATTTCATAAAACAAGTTACATTATATATTTGCACTTAAAACACCTAAATTTTTGCATGTATAAGGGCATGCGGAAGTACAGAAAAAATTTTTCATAACTGACTATTTTTTATCACATAAAAACCAAGGTATATATTTAATATTTGAGATATTATTCTCATAAACTTGCTCCTGTAATTTGTGAGAAAAATGCCCGATGTCCAAAAATGTGTGCCATTCATAAATTTGTGAAATTTTCCTTTTGAATATTGACTATCCAGGGAAATTTGAGATATAACTATTCCTTACTTCTATACATGAACAATCATATCAATATCATATATTGACACATATTTGCTACTATGACAATTATTTTGTTATGCACCTGATAACATTACACTTTAAATTATGTTGTTTGAGATGACATTATTTTTTAAGTTTTGGACCTATCCCAAAATTATCCCAAGCTATAATTGCATTTTAAAACTTTCTTGATAATCAAAAGTCCTGGCAACATCTAAATCCAAACAAAAATTTAAAAAGACTAAGCATACATTTTCATTGTAATATTGAAATATTCTAATCCTCCAATTTTTATTGCATCTGATACACACAGCCATTCTGAATATACTGCCAAATTTTCATTGGCACATCCCATTTTGTGGAGATTTATTGTTATGACTATTAATTTAAAAAAAAATCATGGACTTAATGCATGTAAATTCTAAACTTTCTTTTATTAGAAATAATTTTAATGTTAGAAAGTGGCAAATATTATTTTCAATAAGACAGCTTAGAATTCACAGCTGTTAAGTCTGTGATCAGTTTTTAATGATGACACGAAATATACAGTCTGGCCCCGTTAACACGCAGTAGTCGGGGTCCATGGTTACTAAACTGCAGGTTAAGTGAACCGCAAGTTACAGTATTAATATAAATTGAGCGATAATATAAGTTCCAACACTGATATGAATTTTTTGTATGATTTGACCAATACAAAATGGTTGAACGTGCAGCTAATCTCACTGATCACAAAATTTAATGATCTTGATAAACAAGCTTGACAAGCGATTGCTTATCAAGGTAGCCTTGGTAAAACAATGTTTTAAGCAGATTCGCATGTTACTGATTCATGTGTGGGATCCGACTGTATTTACTATTTTATAATTTAAAGCTTATAATTTAATTATACTTTCATTTCATTATTGACTAATACAGTAATGTTTAAATTAGAAAAATTATCATATATAATCCCTTCTAGTAATAAGAAGCACTCTATTGTTCATAATTTCAACTCTTAATACTAAGTCTATCAGATTTCTGGTTTTAAAGTCATGATTTACAAAAACCTAACCCCAATGTTAAATAAGATCCAACTGAATGAATGATTGTAATGGATTTGAGGCTTGAGCTCATGACATAATTCTACTTGAGCACTCAAGCCACTTAAGCATTCACCATCCGGCCTCCCTCCACGGGTTTGAGTGCAGCGAATGGTTGGAACCCGCCCCCCCTTGAGCTCATGACATAATTCTACTTGAGCACTCAAGCCACTTAAGCATTCACCATCCGGTCCCCCTCCACAGGTTTGAGTGCAGCAAATGGTTGGAACCCACTCCCTTAGTAATCTCCAATTGGAAAGGGGGCCAAAAAATATGTAAAAAAAAACCACTTAAGCAGTATGCCCATCCCTAAATTTATGAATGTTCCCACACAGAAAAATTGATGAATTGATAATCTTATAAGCCTTATTTTATTTCAAGTAGGAAAGTAACCTAAAAAAAGGAATACAAATTAGGTTTCAAATGATAAATAATATTCTACTGTTTAAAATAATAAAGTTCTGATACTTGATACACAAGTAAATTACCAGAAAAATTGTTTATATGAATTTTTTTTTTAAATAAAGGAAGAAATCATCTAGTTGGCTGTTTTTCAATATCCTGTACTTTATATAAATCTGTCTAGTTCATAAAACATGGGAACTTTGTATACTGCAGTGATATCAGAACTCCAGGGCTGACAAGAGAGGAGGGATGATGGGATAAAATTCCCCGGGCCAAAGATTCACTGGGACCTGAACATCATCCTACAATTTGTTTTTTTAGTCACTAATTAACAATAGAAGGACTGTATAGAAAATTTCTTCCCATGGCCCGGCGACGTATTCACTGGGACCTGAACATCATCCTACAATTTGTTTTTTTAGTCACTAATTAACAATAGGACTGTATAGAAAATTTCTTCCCATGGCCCGGCGACATCTCGATGCTGTGTACAACCCATCACAGTCAATATATATTTAGATGTTAGTTTTCCAGTCATAATTCTGTAAAAAATATGTCAGTTTTGTCAGCTTATAAGATGAATTGTTAATAATCCAAGGCCTGCTTATTTATAGGGCATGTTCTAAACCAGTAATCTCAAACTTGGGGCCTATAGGCAATATATGGTTCCATACTAGGCTTTCCGTAATTCTCTGAACTTAATTCAGGACACTGGTTGTGGAAGATCCACATTTTTTTAATTTATATACATTAAATACAATCAAGAAATTTAAAAAATTATACTATATTTATACATATTTAGTAAAAAATAATATATACAACTTTTGAAAAAACAATTTTTAAATATGACTGGGTCCAGGTTTTGGATAATTATTAGCAATGATGTGCCAGTCAGCAGTTTCTTTTGTTTTTTGAAAAAATTGTAAGTAGTTAATGAATATCTGATATATATATATCAGTTGATAGAATTCAAAGGGCTAATAATATTTAATAATGTAACCTTAGAATTAGAAGCTGTTAAATATAAGGAATAAATAATTATAAGTGCAAGATTTATTGTAATCTATACAAAATATACCTGCCAATTTTGTTAATTTCTTAAGTGTGGAAAAGAAATAACTAATTTTTAAAATCAGAAATTTTTATTAAGAAAGCATAAAAATATATAATTGCACTATTTTTTTCTTGCACTATTTTCAATAGCTGCCTTCTGAGCCACCTCCATATCATATTTTCTTTGCAAATTGGCCAATTGCTTCTTTAGGCGTCCATGTTCCTCCACTGGAATATTCTTCCTATGAGAAAAATTTTTATTCATTATTTAAAATACAGAAATAATAATGAATTATTAATTTTAATAAGATGTATTATTTCTACAAAGCTATTCATTGATCAATTTAATCCATATTCTGTTAATCATTTCAATGAATTTTATATATAATATTTCCTATTAACATATTAAAAATAGATTAACCTAACTTATTTCAATACTTTTCATTCTTTGGACATTATAAATAAAAGAAGGAAAAGGATAGCAAACTTAATTTCTAAACTTGCTTTTTACATAGTCTAATTTTTGATGATTTAAGAATAATCAATAATCATCATTTTGAAAATGAACTGATGACCCCAGTGAAAGTATAGTCTCTAAATTATCATTTTTATCATTATATTGAAACTATAAGTTATAAATAACATTGACATAAAACCTGGATAAATATTTTATTATAAATTATAAAATATGATGCACACAACTGAAAACGTTCTAATAATCACTGCTAGAGTACATCTTATCTCAATTAAAATTTTTATTTTTTTTTAAGCACCTGTTTCATTATGAAAAAAGCCTTGCTATGAATTTTCTTAGAAGGATTAAGTTGACAGAAAATGCATACAAAGTTCTGAAAAGAAACATCCACACACAAAAAAAGTTACAGAAAAAAAATTTATGTGAATAAATATTTCTTGTTCAAATATCGAAAATGAATGCAAAGAGCAGAATAATCAAGAAATACAGACTTTAGAATTTTATTTTTTAACTAAAAATAAATTTATTATAGTGCTTTTGACCCTCTGGGCCCTCTTCAGCAAATCATAAAAACATAAATGCTGAAGAGGACCCAGAGGGTCCAAAACACTACAATAAATTTATTTTTAGTTAAAAAAGAAAAATCTAAGATCTGTATTTATTGATTATTCTGCTCTTTGCACTCATTTTCAATATCTGTTTAAATATGGAGCAGCATATTTCGAATCTTAATAGTAATCCTTATTCAGTATTTTATATATTAACATTTGTATTTTATGCAAAAACATGAATTTTGATTAAGATGGCTACATAAGCTTTTTGTAATAGCATTTTTAAGGTCATTATTCTTGCAGAGTGATGCTCTTATAGAATTTTTATTTCAGATCACTAAAAATATGATAGCTGCACTGTGAAGATTTAATCCTGATCTTTTATAATTTATTTTTATTTCTTTTTTTTATTTTTATTCTTATTATTTTGGGTATTTTATTTAGTTTAAGGATTAACTTACATTTCACATTCTCTACCTCAAAAAATTGGAAATTATGAGTTACAGAATGGAATTGCCATCTTCCCAATGAACTGACATGTCAATTGATGTCATATATTCTAAAATAATATCACTGATCTGATTCAAAATCCAAAAGAATTAAAGAATAGTTTCTTATTGATGATTTATAAATGGTAAATAATTATTGTCAAATTGTAAAGATGATGAAATGATTGGTTTTATCTTTAAACTAGAAATTGAAATTGTTGCACAACTGTACATAAATAAGCCAATCACAGGATTTGTAAAAGTCACTATTATAAAGAATCATTGTCTGCTAGGGACATAGAGGTAAGAAAGATTGCTTGCTATATGAGTGATTTTCAATTCTTTCTTGTAATGTTGGTAACAGATTGCTTTTTGCATCAGACTATGAAGATAGCAGAATAAGTTATTATATAATGTTATTTACTATTTCTGATTAATAAATTTATTGTTGTTTTTTAGTCCTTAATGACTTTTTGTCCTAATGTCTTTTAAAATCAGATGGATAGCATACATCTCTGCAGTGAATATGAATGCCAATAGTGAAATATGCTCTGATAATATGTCATCATCACAAAAAACAGCAGATCCCACATGGCCATCGAATTTTGAATCATCAGTAAAAACAGAGATAACTCTCCAAGATTCCAGAGTCCAGCCTGGCCAGATCTTCTATAATTCTGGAAAATAACTTCCAAAAATAAAACAACAACAAAACTAAATCTAGCGTGAACATGCCAAATGCACAATTAGAACTTCTGTGAGAGTTATATGGGACCAGTGTCGATATGACAGGCATTAGGCCTAGAGCAGTAAACGGCGTGTTACAGGTAAAGATAAGTAACGAGTGGATTCAACAACAGAGACAAGACTACGTTGAATCAAAATTCAACTGCTTCTTTATTTAGAGAGACTTGTACATGATGGCTTTTACAATTGTCATGCATAACAGAAGAGAGATACCTGTATTCTTTGATCCTGAGAAAATGTACAACACAAAGTGTCATTGACGGTGATGCTCAACACTAAAAGTCTTTAGTCCAAAGTTATTATAGTCTTTAGTCTATTTTTGATGAATTAACACTAAATTGACACAAAGAGCGTTGGCAATGTATTAATGATGGAGTCGCACCACTGAAGGAAGATGAACAGCAACTTGTTGATTGATCTTTCGGCTTCTAATAGTCTTCTACTATTATTATTGTTGGAACAATAGTGGATATCACAATCCTCTATCGTTATTGCTGGAGCAGACCGTCAGGACGAAAGTGTCGGATCAAGTTTTTCTTGTACTTGTCCGAGAGACCAATCGGAGAACAAGTGTGCCAGTCCCTGGGCAAAGTTAGCTCTTAAATCCCGTGACCTTTTCGTTCACCTTTCTCCCAGGATGGGCGTCGAATTCGCGACTATTTGTCGGATACCTGAGATAAACATTCTCAGTGATTTATTGATATGGAGGGGACAAGAGTTCACCCGACGATCGAAATACAATGCGCTGTGTCACCATTGATTCGATATGTTTATTTTGAAAGGTGTTTTTCTCCCTCATTTGAATTCCTTTCTATCTCTTGTTTCTGTTATTTTGTCTTAATCGCGACCAGAAAAATCGAGGAGGAGAGTAACAAGGTACAGACGTTCCACCCTCGATCTCCCACTTTCATTGGAATTTCTCCGACTCCGTCTCCGTTCAGGGGGGCAAATTCGTGACCCTCACACTTCCAATAATTGTTAAAGTAACAGAAAAAGTGTTAGAACTAAATAACATAAATACTTTAGCGCACTAATAACTAATAAATTGAATAAATTCAAAAACAAGGAAAGTTAAATAATAAAAAATAATTTATGATTTACAAACACAAAAGTGTTAGCAAAAGCTTTATTTAAACAATACTAAAGCACAAAATAAGTTACTAATGAAACTTATTTAATGATCAATCTAAAGAACCAAAACAATAATAAATTTATTAATTTGAAATAATAATTAATCTTAAAGAAGAACTAAATCTAATATCTCCACGTACTGATACAGAAAAGCAATCAGTTATCAATATCACAAAAGAGAAATTGAAAGTCACTAATTCCGTTGACAACCAAATTAAACCTTACTGGCTAGTAGCAAACATCTTTTTATAGTATTGACTTTTACAAGTCCTATGCTTAGTTCATTTACATACAGTCATGCAACAACTTCCATTTCTAGTTTACAGATAAAAAAAAAATCAAATCATGTCAACATATTTATACTTAAACTTATTTACTTATTATAAATCATTGATAAAAGATCATTCTTCAATTATCAAATCAGATCAGTGATATTAATTTAGAATGGATGATGTCAACTCGCAAGTATGTCAGGAAGATGGAATTTCCCATTTTGTAACTCATGTTTTCAAACTTCCAAGATGGAGGATGTAAAATGCAAGTTAATTCAAACTAAACATAATATTTCAAATAATAATAGAAATAAAGAAGAGCTAATAAAAATAATAAATAGGATAGATTAGAGCTAAACGTTCACAGCTGTATCTAAACAAATCTCACTGAAAATAAATTTGTATTCTCAAACCAAATGACAGAATACATGAATATCAAACAGTAAAACAGTAAAGAGAACAGAAAACTTGGGTTCAAAAACACTATCTCCAGCAGGATTGTTTCAGAAAGATTGCAATTTGGTGTAACAACAGAGAGAGAGTTATTTCTTCCTGATAGCAAAGGTTTAAATCTTCTATATATGCTCATTTCATTTATACTTAAGAACTATCTCCAGCAGGATTGTTTCAGAAAGATTGCAATTTGGTGTAACAACAGAGAGAGAGCTATTTCTTCCTGATAGCAAAGGTTTAAATCTTCTATTATATGCTCATTTCATTTATACTTAAGGAAAAGGAGGCTTAAATGCTTCTATATATAAACTCTGAACTGGTGATGTGTGAAATGCCTAATGAACAAATAAGTGCCTGATGTGAATAGGATCTAACATTCATAGAACTATAAATCAGAGATCATAGTCCAGCTTTAATCAGGTAAATGACAAAAGATTCACAGCTTTGAATCTCAAACCAGAAAGCAGCATAAAACAACAAAGAAAAGAAAGACACACAAATATGCTATAATCTTTAGTCTTCATGTTAAGGAGGCTTTCAACCAAGACTAGTAATATAGAATTTTTTCATTGGTTACAGCATTTGTTGTTCTAGAAACTTTTATCTGTTGGCTTGGGATTTTTTTTTAATGAAAGTGAAATTTAAATATAATATTGTTAGCCATACAATTATCAAATGACTCCAGAAGATTTGTCTCAAGGTTCAAATTCTATACTTACAAGTACTTGTTAGTATCTAGATTCTATTTTTTAATGAATTCTTGGGTCTTAATAGAGATAATGAAATCAAGGAATAGCCTTTGTTGATGAATGTATTGATCATCATGCTGGAAAATAGCAGGAGTGAAATTGAACAGAAGAATACTACATTGGGAAAAATTTCTGAGGTAAACAAAACAAAATAACCTTCAATCCTCAGAAGACCTGTTATGTGTTCTTCAATTCAGCCTGTACAGATATACTCATATTCATTAAAATATGCAATCAGATCATATCAATTTTCTGGCACATGAAATATCTCGACATTATCTTAAGCTGTAATCTAACCCAAAGAAAGCATATTAAGGATTTTATATGCAACTGTAATACATTATTCAATTAGCTGGCCATTGTGACTAGGTTTTCCTAGAACTAAATTTTGATGCTATGAAGAAATATTGCCAATAAATAGTAATCTGAAATGGACATTGTTTTCTGCTCAGATTGGCTCTTTTATGTATGTGCAAAGCCTACAGGATTATTTCCACTTATGCTCTCTTAGTATTAAGTAATAAGTCAACCATTGATTTTGTAATTGAGGAAAGTGTGATTAAGTATAAGATAAGGAAAGAACATATTGATTTTGGTAAACTTAGTTATTGGACAGTATATTGAAAGAGATATTGGGCATTTGATGTTGCCTGCTTCTTATCTTCAGAAAAAGACTAATATGGTCATAGATGTGGATGCTGCTTTTGTGGTTTAAACATTAAAAAATCCATTATGTTCTTTTTATATTGGATGATCATTGCTTCAACATTCAGACTGAACTTTTTGGCCATATTAAAAGATTTTGATTAATGCAAGGATAGGTTTATGTAATACACTTTTCAATATAACAGATTACCATCATTTAAATTATTAATATAGTGCTTCAAGCTATCAACAATCTAGTCTCAATTATTCCCATGATTTACTCTATTGGGAGGCTTTACACCAATATTGATACCAACCAATTCTTATTCACATGATTCAGCATCCATAATGGTATAATTGGCAGTGAGCAGGCTGGTTATTTAGTTAAAAAAGTATTTTGAGGAACAAAAGCTTTATTTATATTCAACAAAATAACAAATGCTTTATTCATATTCCAACAAAATTCTGAAGGGATTAATAATAGATAAGTGAAGAACCAATTGACTAATTCAACAAAGGGATATTATTCTCATGAACTCTTTGTAGATGTGAGAGAAACAATTATAAATCTTCATGACTTGTCATCAACTATCACATGATGCAGTTTTATTCCAATCACAGTAACAAAAAATTTGTCTCTGTAAGTTTGGATTAATTTACATTATGATGTGTGACTATGAAAAGCCAAACGAATTGTTGATCATCTTTATGATTATTCAAAGTTTATTGTTGAGAGACAAGAATTCATTATAACATTGGATAGGATTAAAATTCACTGACATGCTTTGATAAGGAGTCAGAAAAACTCATTATGAACTAATGCAGTTCATCCAAATGTATATATATATAAAAACCCAGTTTGCATATATGCATTTGGATTTGCTTTTTCTTCTTTCAATTATTTTGTAATCAGTTATCTATAATCTATACATATCACAATCTTTGATTATAAAATTACATAAAATCAAGATTACTACCAAGAAATAATTATATTTATTACTAAAAGCATTTTCTACCAAATTTTGAAACTAAGATCGATCTAAGAATTTGGTCAAGAATGTTTTTTAGCAATAAATATAATTATTCCTGGTAGTAAGCTTGATTTTATGCAATATCTATAATTTGTAATCAAATGTCTTATAATAAAGTAAAATGAATCTTTTCAGTGTTATATGGAATAGAGTAGTTCCGATTCTGAGTGGGAAGATGACAGCTTTTCATTAAGTGAGAAGAAAATAGCATGTGTAATATTCTCTGCTGTGAGAATTCACCTACTGTCTCATCTGATTGTTATAAGAGGAAATTGAAGGATATTATCTCTTCTGCTAGTGGCCTACCAACTACTATTGACAAGATCTTTTCCTTCTTTTCTTATGTTTTTCTATATTTTTTTTATTTTGTCATTCATTCTAAAAGGGTTAGATCACCATTTCTTTCATTAAAAGAAAAAACAAAATACAATATTCCTTTCATTTTATAATAATAATTACATAATAATCTATATAATTCAAATTTGTAAAAATTCTTTAGGAATAAAAGTATAGCATGGTTCAGGAAATGTCTATAATTTTTAACATTTAATCCAATTTGCCTATTAATTTCTTAATATTAGAATTAGTTTCCAAAATTTGATATTAAAATCAGATAATATCATCAGTTTATACTGCATATATTTTCATATATTCCAATTTATCATAGAATTCAAATATTTTTTTATAAATATAGTTTTATACTTACTTCAGAACTTCATTTTCTATTTCTAATTCTGAAATTTTAGTTTCAAGTATTTGTACTTTGTTCCTCAGTTTATTAATTAAATTCCCATATTGTTGTTTCTTCTGAAATAAGAAATAATATGTATTTAAAACATCAAAATAAAAACTAAAATACATCATAAGGAAATATATGCATAAACAGGATATTCCTAAAAGGTCTAACCAAATTTAAATCATAGTTGCTACTTTTCAAAACAAAGAAAAAATTCCGTATAAATATGGGACCAGAAATATTTCCTTTTTAAGAAAAATATAGGATTACTAATAAAACAGTCTTCAGCACTTATTTAAGCGAAAAAATTATAGTTTAATAACTATTAGAGATCTTTCGGCTTAATAAAGCCATCATCAGTAATACCACTTTTAAATAAGAAGAATTGGAACAAATTAAATTGTTTGAATACCAATTTGAACAATTCGAACAATTTAATTTGTTCCAATTCATCTTATTTAAAAGTGGTATTACTGATGATGGCTTTATTAAGCCGAAAGATCTCTAATAGTTATTAAACTGTAATTTTTTCGCTTAAATAAGTGCTGAAGACTGTTTTATTAGTAGTTCTACTAAGAAGCGAAAGTATATTAAATCTATTTTAAAATATAGGATATAAAAACATACAATTTAATAAGTTTATTAGTATATGATTGTAGTAAATTATGGTTTGCAATCAACTATAACAAAACAAATTGTATATTAATTATAAATACTTGGACAGTCTGTGAATGGCTGGAAATAATCTACGAGTTTGCTGATTGTCATAAGTCACTTTCTGACACAAGTCAAGGACTTTTTTAATTCTTGATTTATTTGATTTCCATTTTAATATTTTCATAAGTTAGGTCTCTTTTTAGCTTAAAATGGTTAAACTTAAAATTTTCCTCACCTCCTTTTTTTACATTGGAATTTTAATCAGTAGTATTATTTCTCTTATTATTCTCTTTCATCAGCAGTATTATTGGACATGAGGGTTATGATAAGATAAAAAATTGCAATGAGAGAAACAAACACTTCGACTGCTGATTAGTAACTATTGTGACAAAATTTGTGATAAGTTAGAAGTGGATGAATCACACTAATCATTATTGTGTATTGTTGAAAGGTTTGCCAACTAATGACAATGCTGTGATGCATATACAAAAGCTATGGGATATATGTATGTATACATATAGGTGGAAAAATTGAATTAGAGAATTTTTATAATCATTTTTGGCTATTGTGAGTTGAACTATCAAAAATAAAGGACTACCTGTATAAAAAACTATTTAACTTCTTAAAATAATGATAGCACATTATTCTAGATGTGTAAATTCCTAATATGACATATTTTTATCTTATATAAATTTGAAAGTATTTTGTCATTCTATTAGAATATATTAAATCCAGTCAATATAATCTTTTAAATAAGTGAATTATTTTGTATCTATTAATTTTAGTAAAACAACTGTCATAATAAAATCCAAAATGATTGAATTTTTAATATATAGAATTAAAAAAAATCAATACTAACTTCCAGAAAACTGGATTCATTTTTGAAAATAATTTAACAAAATGAATTTTTTGAAAATTATATAAATTTGCTTGTCAACTGAAAGATAGGGTTTAACAAGCTGAGTACAAATTTCTCCTGAAAAGATCTAGGTATAGAAGTTGAGAATCCAGATCTTCCATCTGGATTCAACTTCTCTAGTTTCCTATGAAATTAAACATACTTCCATCTGAAAGTATGCAAAGTACTACTCCCCTAGAAGCAAACAAATCTCCTCTTGATATTTGTAATTAGAATGTTCATATATTGAGAAGATAAAATATATTTCCTTTTATTTAGCTTGCAAAAACCTTTAATTTCATTTGTTTTCATAATTACTATGGATTCTTTTCTACAAAAGCTTGCAGTTTTTTAAAAGCAGAACATCAGTTAGTGTTATCACTCTATTCTATATAATTTAGTGCTCAGATTGCTATCTAAATGACAGCTACTGACACAAACAATATAAAACAATACAATGGCTATAACTATGGAACAATAAAATTTTAAAATATAATGGTTTAGATGTCACAGTCTGACAACACATTAATATATACACAGAGCTACTTATCTACAACAAAGAAATATCTGGAAAATACATATACAAATACTCCAACTAAATTACATTCTGTAAGCAGCACAAAAAGGATTTGAACTATCAAACTATATTATATTTATTTTTATTAAATAAATAAATATAGTGTTTGAATTATAATGAAAAGTTTTCTATATTTGTAAACATGGAAAATATTGCATAATACTCATAATTTGAAAATTAATATAAATTTATTTCCATCTTCTATAAACTGATAGAAACAATTTTATTATTTAATATTCATTACTGATGAATCTGATAGTGCCCATCACTAATAAATTTACTGCTACAATTAAACCCCGAAGAGACGCTCCCTGTTAAGCTGCCACCCTCGATAACCACCAGAAAATTTGGTGGAATGAATTCCCTATGTTAATAAAATAGACAAACCCTGATAAGACGCTATCCGCCATCTGCCAATAGAAACTTCTGAACAAATATCTTTTGGTATTGCATTTGTCCTCGTTAATCTGTCAGGAGCATGCAAGTTGACTCGCATTCCAAAATTCATCAGTACTGTAGATAAAATCAAAGTGAGCAATTGTAAAGAATTTTTACTAAAATTATTCATTACAACTACGACATTTGTTGTCCAAATATCTAAAATTTAGATTTCAGATATTTGAATGGTGGCACTTAAAAATTGTTTCCAGGACCCAGTGTTTGCCCTGGAAACAATTTTTGAAAATCAATGTGCCCGTGGGCACTGCGTTGCCGATCCCTGATATAGTATATCAGTATTGTATGTCAATTTTTTTGAAATGTGTTTTTGTTGTTAGGCTAATTATCACAGAATTCAAACTTAACTTCATTTTATATATTGTATTCTGTATGATTCTCAATGTTGATTCTATACAGGAATATCTTAAAATATTTTATTCTTGAAGATGAAAAGATTTTCTAGACAAATTTCTTATGAAGATGATTTGTTTACATAACATCTATATTAGCATTAAGCCAGTATACAGTAGATGCAACTTAAAAAACTGCCATATTCATTTCAATTTTGATTCTGAAGGAATAAATATATTGAAAGAAGCATTAATTAATAAATATTTACTTTTTTCTGTTTACAAATTTTAATTAGCAATAAAATTTAAAATTGCTTTATTTCAATATTAAATATACAAGATCAGTTTAAAAGTTTATTTGAAATTACTGATTATTATACTAATATATAAAATACTTCCAGAAAATCTCGCACAACTTTTGATACCACAGAAGTGAGAAAAGAAATTGGACCAATCATTATTGACTATGCTAAGGTATGAAAAATCTAAGAATTTGAAGAAATCTGATTTTTACAAGATAAAATAAAAACATTAAAATAATGTAATTATGAAAGCAATATTTTTTGTTTGTTTAAACAGGTTCAATCAAAAGTATCATTAAAATATGACTCCTGGCACAAGGATGTTTTAGGAAAATTTGGTTCACTACTAGGATGTGAGATGGCACATTTTCATTCCAATGTTTCAAAGGTGATTTTAAATTAACTAAACTTGTTGTAATTTAAATACAGAAAGAAAGCAATGTAAATGAGGTTTATACCAGTATGAAAACTTTTTATCATTTTTTAGGATTTATTAAAATATATTCAATATTAATTTCTCTCATTAAAATTATTTTTAAAAAATCTGATACAATTCCAATTTAGCTATTCATTGTACTTTATAGTATTTGGTATTTTATAATAATAATAATTAAGACTAATGTAATATATTAATCGTTTTAATTACTTTTAGTCTCGAAGTGAATTAGAACAACAATCCATTGATACAGCGAGTACATCAGATGCAGTGTCATTTATAACATATGTTCAGAGTCTAAAGCGCAAAATGAAATCTTGGGAAAAACAAGTTGATGTAAGAAATTTGACATTTTAGCAGTAGTTTTATTTATTATTTAAATATATTTATTACTTTCTATACTAGTTATATAAAGAAGGACAACGAATTTTAGAAAGACAAAGATTTCAATTCCCAAATAATTGGCTTCATGTTGATAATATTGAAGGAGAATGGTCTGCTTTTAATGAAATAATAAGACGCAAGGATGCTTCTATTCAAACTCAAGTTGCTAGTCTTCAAATGAAAATTGTAACTGAAGATAAAGCTGTTGAATCTCGTACTAATGATCTCTTAGTAGAATGGGAGAAAAGTAAACCAATTGAGGTATATAACCTGTACCTTATTTTTAAAAATTAGAAGTTATATCATAGTAATGTAATTTGACCTTTAGGGATCACTTCGACCCACAGAAGCTACTAGCCAACTTTCAATATTTGAATCAAAATTTAGTAGATTAAAAGAGGACAGAGATAATGTATTGAAAGCTAAAGAAGCCTTGGAACTGCAAGAACCTGGTAAAAAGATTTATTTTAAATTATTAAATTTAATTTTAAAATAAAATTAATGGATGATATTTAGCCTATAAATATTTCATTCTTTTAATATTTTTTCTTCAGTCTCTCTTCTAAAATATATAATAATAATAAAAATTAGCAGTTATATTCATTTAGCATTGTTCTTTCATTGTTCCCAATTATTTTAGCAGCATAATTTTATAATTTTCATCTTTATAATAACTAATTTTTTTGTGTTAGTTATTGAAAAATTTCCATCAAGAGGCAAAAAAGATATTCTGAGCTTCTATAGAGAAACTGTCTTCTATTAGATCTTGATGAAATTTTGTAAAAATTTTGGGTACAATGAGTAGAGTATAATTTTCCAATTATCATTTCACGTAAAAGTTATGGGCCAATATCAATTTAAAATGTTAAAAACTTTTTAAGAATTTATAATAGTAAAGTCAATGGACACTAGTTAATGAAATTTGCATATTATGTATTAAAATAATAACTTTCATGCTGCATCATTTTATCCTCTAATTTCAACTACACCCATACCTCGCTTTACAGCCCTCATACATCACACAAAAGCCTCAAAACACTAGATCTACATCCCAAGACAGACATAACACTCCAAAAGCATCTCTACTCAATACATGCAACATAGAAAGTTTCTCAACACTGACACAGACAGTTAGCTACTTGTGATGTTTAATTGTGAATTATGTCTTGACTCGTGTCCGACATAGCACTTTGACCCGGAAATATTCCATGCCAACATTGATGTACTATAACATAATAATAATAATAATAATAATAATAATACAAAGTTCTCTAACAGATCGATAAACATTTGTTGAAAAATGAAATGATTTACACTTAATGGTGCCAATTCCAATTTATGGAAAATCACGGAAGTACCAGAGCAATAATAAAATTTTTATATCAAAAATAATTTTTTTTCGGTAAAGGAAATTATAAAATCACTGAATCTTTATATCAGCAATTTTAAACTATATATTTTGTTATCAAATAAACATTAAAAATCACCAGATTTGGTAACACTAAGACTGTGCCATTCTTAAGGCAAGACGTGTGGTGAAACCACCTAAAAGCACCACGAAGTTTTGAAAATGTGTGAATTTATTAATTCATACATTTTCAAAATTTGTAATAACTTTGAAGTCTGAATTTATTAATTCAAAAACTTACATTGATCTAATATTTATTAATTATAAAACATACACAAATCAGATTTTTCCACATAAGTTGAATCTGCATTGTTTTAAATGGAGGAAAGTGTTTATCTTTGGATTTTCTCTCTCTCTCTCTCTCTCTCTTGTTTTTTGTCTAAATTTCAATGAAAACAAAACAATAAATGGACGGTTGACAAAGAATATTGTTTCTTTTAATAGATTTAACCGATATTTTTTTTTTAGTTTTAAATAGGTTATTTTATAATGGTTACATTGATTCTAATGATAACCAAATTTCTGATTACTTTAAGTGGATTTTCATAATGCATTTTAATATGGATGATTCGGGACCATAGATTTTTGATAACAATAAATGCTTGATAACAATATCCGCGATTACAATAAGCGGCTTCTACTGTGTTAATAGTCAAACATGGCTGGCTGATTGGATGTCCCTTTTTCGGTGGAACTACTGTACCGATTTCTATAAATAGGGTATCTTTAGAAAGGTATAATTTTTGGATGTCTGCAACAGCCCAAATTATTTGTTGTCTTTAATTTAAAAATTAAAGAAAAAAAAATATATTGAAATTGTAGTTCTTCTAAAAAGACAGAATTCGCAGATGGTACTGTAACGTAATAATGGATGCCATTTAACGGTTGCCTCTTGGATTCTCTACACAAGTTCGGAGGTGGTTTTCGTCATTGTATACAGTATTATAAAATTAAATCACGAGTATATTTCCGCACATTTATATGAGCAAGTAATTTCTAGTTATATATAAAGAATAATATAGTATGAGTAAAAAGCTGCTTTTATCTAAGCAATTGGGTCATTTGACCAGGAGGAAATGAAGATGGATGTGAAGGTTGGTGTTTTTAACCTGTAAGTGATAACATGAAACCGAATCATAAGTGGGAAAATGAAATTTGCATGCAGAATAATTAACCACTAATTATCAAAATTTTCACTGTTTTGTTAAAATAAATCATATGAATGTATGAAACCTTATTTTTCGGCAAAGTGTCTATATTCTAACGTAAAAAATCCTTTACTATAATTTATTGATTTTTAATGAATTTTTAAATATGATACCTCTTATCAAAATTATGTAAATAGAGTATCATATTTCATTCAGTCATAAATCTTTTTCCAAAGTAAAAACAAATGCGTCTCCAGTTTTATTTGTAAACAGACTAAAGGCGCATTCTCACAAATCAAGTTTAATTGACCGATTATAATTGATCAACAAAAGTTGAATGTAAGCTATAGTGAGAACCTTTGTTTCAATAGAGTTGATCAACTTTTTTGTGGATCAAGAAAAGTTTGTCCCAGTCAAACTTTATTGTTCAAGTGATGAGTCATCTGCCGTTTGCTTTCAAATTGAAACTTGTCTTGAAACATGTGAACTTCAGTTGACTGTCAAGTTCGCAATCTATTTCCTCTTAGAATCCATTGCCTCACCCAAAAACAACATTTCTTACGATTTTTGCTCATGTTAAATAAAATTGTTTTTAGTTTTTTTTAGGCAGCTGGATGGCGAGTGGTAACTCTGTCGGCATGACATGCAGATGAACCCTAGTCTATCTGTTAAAAAAAAATTTTTGGTGTGCTGGGCCTGGCTCAGTGATCCCTGTCCTTCACCATCCAGCCCCCTCCACAGGTGTTGGTGCAGCCTGTGGTTGGAATTGCCCCATGCCTCCTTAGTAATCTCATTCATTGGAAAGGGGTATAAAATATACAAAAAGCGTTTTCTTTTAACAAAAATGTAACTATCTGTACAATTTTCGAAAATACTTTTAGCCTCCTTTTCTTGGATAGTCATTTGGCTCATTGGAATCCTTCGTTGATTGTTGTCTTCAATCCACATATCTAATAATTTTTCCATTTTTTCCATAATGCTGCTTCTTTGGCGAGTTAATTTTGTTGAGGCACTTAAAGGTGCAGCAGATAGCGAATGTGTTTTAATTTCTTCTTTTCTATCGCGAATAGTTTGAACGGTAGATTTCGCCAGTCCCAATGCCTTACAAATTTGAACAATTTTCTCGCCAGCTTTAATACGACGTAAAACTTCTAGTTTAGTTTCTAGCGTGACAGATTTTCAGCTTCTTTTTTTATTTTTATCAGTATCAATCCTTGAATTTAATGAACGTTTTGGTGACAGATTTTCAGCTTCTTTTTTTATTTTTATCAGTATCAATCTTTGAATTTAATGAATGTTTCGGTGGCATTTTTTCCTAAAAAAATATTTAAAAGAATTAACGAATTAATTAAATAACAAAATACAGTCCTTTTAATATATACGTACCAAATATTCTCGCCAGCTTTAATACGACGTAAAACTTCTAGTTTAGTTTCTAGCGTGACAGATTTTCGGCTTCTTTTTTTATTTTTATCAGTATCAATCCTTGAATTTAATGAATGTTTCGGTGGCATTTTTTCCTAAAAAAATATGATTATATTTAAAAGAATTAACGAATTAATTAAATAACGAAATACAGTCCTTTTAATATATACGTACCAAATAGGTTTACAATTTCACTAATTAATACAAACAGAAGCAAAACCCAACCAGAAACAAAAAGAATAAACACGTCTAACTACAAGCAAAAACGCAGTAAAATGACAATGTTTTTCCAGATGTTCCTCATTTTCGTGAGGCGGAATGTAGGAGTGGCACCTAAAGGGAGAAATTGGAACTCTTGCGGAGCGAGTAAACAGATCATCGCTAACAGTATGGTATCGTACAAGCAAAAATGCAGTAAAATGACAATGTTTTTCCAGATCCTCATTTTCGTGAGGCGGAATGTAGGAGTGGCACCTAAAAGGAGAAATTGGAACTCTTGCGGAGCAAGTAAACAGATTGTCGCTAACAGTACAGCATCGTTTTCGGCCGTATAACGAAACAATGTGGGCCGTAAATTGAAAAAGTGCCATAATTAAAAAAGGCCGTTATAGCGAAATGCCGTATAAAGAGCGGCCGTATAGCGAGGTATGGGTGTACTAAAAGCTCTCTGGATTCATTTGTAACCAGCATATGGGAGAGATGGAGTTAAGTTTCTGATAAGTAAATGGACATAATGGACTTCACCTACAGCAATGGATGGCTGACGCATTTCAAATAACAGAGGAGCCTTTAGCGAGCATTGTGACATGGTGGGACATTAACAAGATTTCACATCACATGACTTGTCGCTATGGAAACAATTTGGTTCTTATGATCTTAATAAATTTTCTATAACCTAAGTGTGAACCAGGCTTAAAGAGACACATGATTAACATTTATCACTATTTTCTATATAGGATTGTACATATACAGTACACATACCTATACTGCAGATTTCCCAAACTATGTTCCGCAGAACATCAGTGTTCCGTAAAAAATTATGAAAATTAATATAATCTGATATGATTTTAAATGTTGTGCCAAGTTGAAACTAGAATCGCTAGTTTATTTTACTATTTTCATGCATTTTATTTTACATAATTATAATTTTGATAATAAATGTTTGTTTTGTTTTCTTAACTCATACTAACTTGCCTAATTTATTTATTATTAATATCTACCTATACTATAAAATAACTAAGGTGTTCCATAAAAACTTCAAGATTTGTGAAGTGTTCAGTCACAAAAAAAGTTTGGGAAACAATGCTATACTGTAAAGTATATAGTTTTTTTAGAAATGTTAAGGTTGGATGCTAAATATAAATATACTATATTTTATTAAATTTAACAAATTCAGAGTTCATTTTCATTTCTATACCATGTGTTTTCAATAAACCGCCAACCCCGATTAACTGCCAAAATCATCCCCAAACAGATGGTGGTGTCTTATCGGGGTTTGACTGCATATATATTATTATGAATAAAAATTAAAAACTACTTTTATTCAATATATTGATTATTATTTATGAAACCATTTTTATAATTTGTTAGCATTTAAAATAACAAACCTCTTTTAAATTTTCAAATTCCATACTGCTTTTATCATGAATTTCAGAAAGTTGTTTTTCCAGTTCATTTACACGAAAAGCAAAGTTCTGTTTTTCACTTTCCATTTTCATTTTCTGTTGAACATATAATTCAGTTTGCTCTAATTTTTCTTTATTTATAGAAGTTTTCAAACACTAAGAATTAAAATTATTATTAATATTTAAATTTTTAAAATTCAATAATATAGGAATAAATATTTTAATAGAAATAATGTTATAATACACAATATTACAGAACAGTTATGGCAAATCTTTTGCATGCCAAAATTAAGAAAATCAGGCAATATACGTTAAGACATGCCAAGATATATACATGCAAGCACAGATATGAAACTATAATATGTATACTAAGAGTTTTCTTCTAGAAAATTTGTCACATGTGATATTGTAATCTTTATTCCAATACAATGACAATGGAAATATTGCCTATTTCTTCTTATTTTAACAATATTTATTAGCAATTAATAGAATGTTCAAACAAAATAGAATTGCAGTCAGTTTATATTCACTGCAGAATTAATAGGTATTAATTATTTATTGAAACAAGGATAATTTGTAGAATTCAAGGTAATCAAGGAAACCTTTTAAAAGAAATTTTAATTTTATTTGTCCAGAAATACAACAAATTTTTTACAGTCATAGAAACTAAAGAGAGGAGTCATCAAAATCCATTAATATTCACGTAATATTAATGGTATTAATATTCACTTAATATTGCATGACAGTAGAAGCTAATATTCTAGTGTCATTTAAGTGATTTATTAATATGTGCAAATATATAATGTAATTTGTTTTATGGAATCTAATTATAATCCTTTTTTTTATATTTTCATATTGGCATATTTTTCTACGATTAATATTTTAAAATATGCAGCTATAGTAGCAATATACTGTACTGCCTTCCATCTGTATAGAAGAATATTAGCTATTTTTTTGCATTTAAGCAGTCATCCATCACCCTAGTCTGGGTCAGACTACATTTTTTAAATGTTTATAATGTAATGAAAACAATTATTTTTAAAAATCTGAAAACAGATTTATATTTGAATAAAAGTAAATCAATTTCATTTAATATTAATTTAAAATAACATTTTTATTTTATTGAATCATTTTAATTGATATTTTAATACATGTAGGCCTCGATTAGTGCGAATAATAGGTTCCACGAATTTCTCACACTATTCGAATTTGTACTATTCGAAGTATTAACTATATGTAAAATATGGTAATTGGTTCTTGCTTGGTGAGATTCCGGTCATTAGGCAATCTCACGATGAATAACCACAATACTAACTGTTTAAGAAATATTTATTTTCATATTTTACATCGTTTTCATCATCTAAATTAATAACTTACCAGGAATTGCATCTCATATCATCATCAAACCAACCGCCAAATCGAAACCAAAAGAGCGAATTGAAAACGGAAGTTGAGCCCCGCTTGGCCGCCAATTCTAGGTCGAGAATTGAGTGGATAGTCCGATTTGCGTTAAGTATTGCAGCTTTATTGAATCAATAAATTAGTTCCAGATAGAAAGAGTTAGCTAAGTTAATGAACCAATGAGAAATTTTTAAAAAGTTTTCTATTTGTTTACTAGCAAATATGACAGCAAAGGATAAAAAAAAACAAATTTTTTTCAGAAGTTTTATTTTAAATGGAGAAATCAGGTAATAAACAAAAGAAAATAAAACCCATCTTTCACCTCTTCAAAGCCAAGCGACTGTTTTTGGACTGCTCCTTGTCCAGTTTTAATAACCGAAAATTAATATTAATTTGTTAATTGACATCATAAAAGGAGACGGACCTTTGTTAGTAAGATTGGTCTATGCTTACAACTAGCATTAATCGAATATTTGCTCACACTAAGTGAAAAACGGTATCATTTTTATAAGTCGCACTAATCGAATATCGCATTATTTGAACTCGCACTAATCGAGGCCTACCTTTATATGAATTATAAATATATTGTAGCTATAAATATTATCAAATACATTTACTAGTTAATCCAGTGTTTCCCAACATGGGGTGCATGCCCCACAAAGAGGCAATTTGATTTTTAAGGGGGGCAATTCCAGAATGAGTTATTAACAATGAATTTTTTTCATTTCTTATGGTTCTAGAGACCATATATACAGTATATAAATATGTGACATATACATATTTAAAATTAAAATAAGAATGTACACAGTGGTTGCTATTTTTTATATTTGCTGTTTTTTTTTATATATTAATTCATATTATTATTATTTTTTAACAATTTCTTAGTCATTTCTTCCTCAGTACTTCAACTTTTCTTTCGTACCAGGAATTGCATCTCATATCATCGTCAAACCAACCGCCAAATCGAAACCAAAAGAGCGAATTGAAAACGGAAGTTGAGCCCCGCTTGGCCGCCAATTCTAGGTCGAGAATTGAGTGGATAGTCCGATTTGCGTTAAGTATTGCAGCTTTATTGAATCAATAAATTAGTTCCAGATAGAAAGAGTTAGCTAAGTTAATGAACCAATGAGAAATTTTTAAAAAGTTTTCTATTTGTTTACTAGCAAATATGACAGCAAAGGATAAAAAAAAACAAATTTTTTTCAGAAGTTTTATTTTAAATGGAGAAATCAGGTAATAAACAAAAGAAAATAAAACCCATCTTTCACCTCTTCAAAGCCAAGCGACTGTTTTTGGACTGCTCCTTGTCCAGTTTTAATAACCGAAAATTAATATTAATTTGTTAATTGACATCATAAAAGGAGACGGACCTTTGTTAGTAAGATTGGTCTATGCTTACAACTAGCATTAATCGAATATTTGCTCACACTAAGTGAAAAACGGTATCATTTTTATAAGTCGCACTAATCGAATATCGCATTATTTGAACTCGCACTAATCGAGGCCTACCTTTATATGAATTATAAATATATTGTAGCTATAAATATTATCAAATACATTTACTAGTTAATCCAGTGTTTCCCAACATGGGGTGCATGCCCCACAAAGAGGCAATTTGATTTTTAAGGGGGGCAATTCCAGAATGAGTTATTAACAATGAATTTTTTTCATTTCTTATGGTTCTAGAGACCATATATACAGTATATAAATATGTGACATATACATATTTAAAATTAAAATAAGAATGTACACAGTGGTTGCTATTTTTTATATTTGCTGTTTTTTTTTATATATTAATTCATATTATTATTATTTTTTAACAATTTCTTAGTCATTTCTTCCTCAGTACTTCAACTTTTCTTTCGTTCTTTCATTTTTCTGTTTTGTGTTTTTTGGAAACATGTGCCATGTTTGGAAACATGTGCCATGTTTCCAAAAAACATGTGCCATGTTCTTTGGAAGCATGTTTACACCAAGTTAATAGCCTTTAAGGCTTCCTCCATGTGAATGAGAGTTTACTTTTTGAATAATAAAAATTATATGTCACGGGGGGAATCAGGATTTTAGAGATGCTTAGGTGGGGCATGGCTAAAAAAAAATTGGGAACCACTGAGTTAATCCCTGGTCACTATGTATCCAAATACCACCAAAAACGAAACATTTGTTTCTTATCTGTCAAATTTGAGATTTTTCATTTATTTAGTATAACCTTGTATATAATGCTTTTGATTGTTTTTTTCCCTCCAAACCAAACTTTGAAATTTTCTTTATATGAAATTGGCAACTAACAAACTATTGATTTATCAATTCAGTTATTTAGGTAATAATATAATTTTTTTTTTTTTAAATAAAAAATTATAATTTCTGAAATGAATAAAATATTATTTAAATTCTGAGATAAATTAAATATTATTTAAATGCAACATTTATGTAGCCTCAATGTGCCGAATGCAAACTGAACTCTCAAGCCAGGGAACAACCAACATTTTTCGACTGAAAAAGACAAACTGAAGTCAAACAACAAAAAGAAGTATACAAACATAAATAGAAGTAAACTATGATAATTTAAAGAAAAATTTTTAATGAGATTGGGATTTAGTTTTCTAAAAGACGGGATTAAAGATTTGAAGCAAGAGAAAATAGTAACAGTGACACTTCTGGCATGGGAATTCGCATATGCGCAGAAACATGGACTCCACATGCTTATTCCTTTATTATATATGATAATTTAATAGAATAATACAAATGAAAACAAAATTATAATACTAACCTCTATCTCATGATTTAAATTATTAACAATATCATGTTGCTCCTGAAGTTGTTTTTGAGTTTCTTCTAAAAGTTTTTTATATTGTAATTTCTCTTGTTTAAGAAGAGTGACTTCTTTTTGTAATACAACTGTATGTTTAGCAAATTCTTCAACATTATTTAATTCCTGTTTCATAGTCTCCAATTTATTTCTAAACAAATATATATATAATATATTTATAAAGAATAAAACATATTTTTACCAAGTACATGAAAGTTTTTTCTTTTCTATATTGAATGAAAAATAATTTAATATATTAATATTTAGTTAGCCTTAAAATTTTATCCTGAAATTCACATTTTTATAACACAAGTAAGTGGGAAAATTTTTCTAGAAACAAACTAAACTACCAATTAGTGTTGTGTTCTAATTAAAATCACAATCAATGTTGTTATTTTAATTAGAAACTATGAATGCCAGTTCTTATTTTTAAGATTAGTATTTCTGGATTCAAAAAATAAATTTGCAGATTTCAAATATTTTAAAATTGAAATCCATTAGGAAATTCATTGTAAACTATAGGCATTATTGTCATTTTTATTATTTAATTTTCTTAAAAAAGAAAATGATATTTATATGCACTAATAACTTTTAAATTAACTGCTATTTTTTAAAAATTCAATAAAAATATAATATTTAATTGCTATCATGTTATGATTTTTAATTCTGACTTTTTAAATTTTTTTTAATGATACGGCGACCACCGAGATCTACACTCTTTCCCTACACGACGCTCTTCCGATCTATTTATATTTTTATCTCACATTAAATTATTATAATTAATCTTATTGCATTGTTAAGATTAACCAATCATCATATATAATTCAAAAATCTACTTACTTCAATAGAATTATCTCATTTTCAAGCAAAATTTTAGTTTTGTTTGATTCTAAATTATTTTTTTCCAATTTTTCAACCATATTTTCCAGTGTTTCTATTGCTTCAATTTTGGAATTCTCAGATTTCCTTAATAATTCCTCCTGATTTTTTCTTGATGAATAAATTGAAATGAATCATTATTGAATTTAACATCGCCACTTTCAACTAACTTTGAAAGAGAGAAGCACATACATATTGTTTCACTCTAATTGTTATGAAACGTGTTATTTGAAAGCCAACTGATATTAGCAATAAAAAATGCAATACAATAGTAATAATATATTACAAAATAAAAAAAGTACTTATATTTTTTTATTCACTGTCCCGTTTCACCTATTCCCATTATTTGTGTGTTAAGATGACCTCATTTAACGCTGTTTCGTTTAGCGCTTGGTTTTTTTGGAACATATCCCCCGCGTTAAACGGGGTCTTACTGTATTAGGATTTATGTATGAGTGAAGAATGTAATCTACTTTATAAAAATTGATCGTTTTTTTATATTTTCTAATTTAAATTTGAAAATAATAATAAACTGAATTAAAAAAAAATATAGAAAATGAAAATATTCTTTAACAATAAATGCATATAAAGAAAAGTTTATTTCTATAGATTAATTTATAGAAAAGAATTTCATGTTTATGAATCAAAGTAGATATTTTTGAATTTCAATTTTAATTTAATTCTATTTTTTATAAAATAAAATTCTCTGGAAGGATTTATAGTAATTCAAATAAAATACATAAATTTACATTTACATTATTAACAGCATAAAGTGAATTGAATTTTTTTCATTTAAAAATGAATTCTCGTCAAATCCAATTTAAAATTTTAACATTCTTTCTGAAAAGTTTCTATATGAGTAAGAAAGTAATCATATCAGCATTAAATTTCGTATAAAACAAGTTCTAATAAAATTAATCATTTTCTTCCCAAAAACATCTGTTATTTTGCAATTATTAATTCTCGTCAAATCCAATTTAAAATTTTAACATTCTTTCTGAAAAGTTTCTATATGAGTAGGAAAGTAATCATATCAGCATTAAATTTCGTATAAAACAACAAGTTCTAATAAAATTAATCATTTTCTTTCCAAAAACATCTGTTATTTTGCAATTATTAAAAAAAAACAGGATTAAAATATAAATCAGTTTTGAAATAATATAATAGCAACTTCAGCGATTTAAAAATTCAGATTTCCTATTATTAAATATAGAAATATTTAATAGATTTTTATGACATTCAGTTGAAACTGACTTGTCAACTTCAATGGCATAATCTCTTTATTGAATGCCATAAAAAAATTGATTAAATAGTTCAAAGATTATTAGGAAGAATCTTAGAACTATGAACGTCCACCATTTTTAAAAAGCTGAAGATAGACAACGAATTATTAATTAAAGGTCATCTTCAATGACTTGACTATCTTACTAAATATAAAAACTTGATAAATAACGCAATATGCTTTTAAGAGTAGCTATCTCTGGAGTTTTAAGTTACAGTCAAACCCCGATAACACGTCACCATCCGTTTGGAGACGATTATGGCGGCTAATCGGGATTGGCGGTTTATCGAAAACACGTTTAGTATAGAAATGAAAACGAATTCCGTTTTTTTATTAAATTTAATAAAATACAGTATATTTATATTTAGCATGCAAACTTAATATTTCTAAAAAACTATATACTTTACATTATAGTATAGGGTACTGCTATATAGAAAACATGTCCATCTGCTGTTCTGATCTTCTACTTTGAATTCTCTGTAAAACACAATGTACACAACTTATTTGCTCGGTACGCAATAAACGATCTGGTTCTTACAATCTTAAATTTTCTACAACCTAGGTATGAACCAGGCTAAAAGAGACACGAATAACCGTTAATTTCATCTCTCCCACCCGTTAGTTACAAATGAATCCAGAGAGCTTTTAATACAGTATATACAATACTGATAAACTGCGGGATGTAAGTCACCTTATATCCCCCTGGCGGATTAACGAGGACAAATACAACATCAAAAAAGAATATTTGTTTAAACGTTTTTATTAGCGGATGGCGGATGGTGTCTTATCGAGGTTTGCCTATTCCATTAACATAGGAAAGATCCGTTCCGCCAAATTTCTTGGCGGTTAGCGAGGGTGGCGGCTCAACGGGGGGGCGTCATATTGGGGTTTGACTGTACTTAGTTAAAAGTTTTTGAGTTTATTTTCAATAATATTATTTCATGCTAAGTTTTATCGAAAATAATCAATTAATTCAAAAGATACTAACAGAAAAATATCAAAAATTTGAATGCCAGCTATTTTTAACAGTAGAAGCTACAGAATTATTAAAAAAAGTAAAATAGATATCACATTGTATCATATACAACTATAATGATGCAATACAGATTTCTATTTAAAAAAATTTAGTATTTTTCTGAGTATATGTAACTTATTAAAATCTTTTCAGTTAATATAAATATTTAGCACAAAAAAGAAATCAAATATCACAAAGTATAAGAAATATACTATTATTTGACTTAATCTGCAAGGAATGTTTAAAATATGTCAAGTTAAAAATCAATGGCATATTTTCTGGAAAGCAGAAGTTTGAAAAATGACTACTATATTCTCTTCTGGGGAATCAAAGTATGTAAAGATATTAGACATAGTCTAGACCTGTGACAATCTACAAGTGAGATTTATAAAGTAGCTTTGAGACTGTCATTAATCATAAATATCAGAAAATAATACAAGTGACAGACATCATTTGTCATATGAATCCCTCAAGATAAGTCTATACTCTTCAGAAAATCACTGTTTGTAACAATATTATCAAATTTTTTTGCTATTTTTTTATTTATAAAGAAACATGAATGAAAAACAATTCATTTTTTTTAGACTTTCTAAATTTAAAAATTATAAAATTATTTAGTATTAGCAGAGTGTATCCAAACATAATTTGAAAAATATATAAATTAGGGAAAACTTGTTTTGATTACTGTATTTGCATGTTCGTTTCGTCTAGTTTCAGTCTTTCAGCTGTTCTTTAATACAATTCTCATAATTTCCAGAAGATTCATAAAAGTATGAACTGCATGTCTTTCTAGTTTTCGATTTAAAAAATATATATTAATATTTGAAAGGGTATTTGGATTCATAATTCTGTAATATTGTTCTATACGTATCGGAAATTGATCATATTTCAAAACTTTATTTACAGTAGTGGAAAAAATTATTGTATCACCGTTCTATAAATAGCATATTCAGCTATCCAGCCATAGTATGTGGAAATATTGTAATACTAGAGATGTTCAACAATAATGATTAATTCAAATAACAAAAATATTTAATACATCAGTACTGGATATGTATTAGTGAATTTCAGTTAAGTGTCAAATACCCTGTTGCTTCCAAACAATATTGTAACAATTTGGAAAGTGGACTCAAATAAGCTAATCAGATTGTTTTTCAGTCAAAACATCAAAGAAATATGTCCCTAGTATTTATCTATTAATAGGTCAGTGGTTCTTAATCAGTGTTCCGCAAATGTGTTAATTCTAAATTATAAATAGTTAACTAATTATATATTTTATTTCTCTTGCAATAAGACATAAATCGTTGATGGATTATTACTATATATTATTGTACTTCCATTAACCATTTTTAAAAACATACGTTATAATGTAAATCAAACTAATATAGATATAAATTAAACCATCTATAGAAGTAAACATCACTGAAACTGGAAAAAACAACCAAAAATACGTTATAATCTTGTACTGTAATACTTGTCAGTGAGACATTTATAATAGTGTGACACTGCTTACCAGGAATTTTTAAATAGATATATATTTTCCAGTGAATTTATCTCTTCACAGATGAAAAAATGAGTTTTAGATACTGCTATGTCTTGTGCTTCACTCATTTCATTAACAAATTATCCAGAAGCATATTAATCCTGTTTAGGAACTAATATTCGTACTTCTTAAACATTAGAATTTCAGTATATGAAGGGGGGGAATGACACTGCTTACCAGGAATTTTTAAATAGATATATATTTTCCAGTGAATTTATCTCTTTACAGATGAAAAAAATGAGTTTTAGATACTACTATGGCTTGTGCTTCACTCATTTCATTAACAAATTATCCAGAAGCCTATTAATCCTGTTTAGTAACTAATATTCATACTTCTTGAACATTAGAATTTCAGTATATGAAGGGGGAAAAAGTGAATTACTCTTCAAAATATATATTTGGTATTAATAGATCAATTAATTATACTTTTTAGTCAAGTTTATGTAGATACTACTAGAGAAAAAATTGTATCAAATGGAAAGATTTATATTTATTCTTGAGAAAGAAATTAAACATTTTAAATAGATATTTGGAATGAATGTAAAAATAAAATGATGAATTATTCATCTGAATTCTGATGTAATTTATAATGAAAGAATTCTACATATTTTTATAATGATTCATTTTTAAGAAATTGAAAAAAAATATGCAATTTTTAGATATAAGATTTTTATGAACAGAATGTTTAGAATTGTTTGAAGTTTTCATTTTTAGTACAATCTATTTTAAATAATATTATTCATTAACTTGGAATATTAGAATTTTATTATCTTAAGTAGATTCAATTCTATCAGTTTGTTACTTTAAATCTCTGAACATTTAAAAAAATAATTAATAAAATATTTTTAATGAAACTATATCTTAATAAATATAATTTGAAGTTTTTAAATGTTACAATTTGTTGTCCCTAAATGATGACGAACTCCTGTTAATATGTATAATGGATAGGGAGAAGGCGATCAACTTTTCATTTCCGATCCTAAAACTCCGATCAAATTTGAATATTTTCGTTTTATATTTTAACCATTTACACCGACAAAGATTTCGTATGTATAAAATAATGAAGAACATCGAAATAACCATCGCTTCATGATTTATAACTTTTTAAAAAATTTACAATTACATTTATTATCCCGAATACTTAAGATAAGCTGCATATATGCTTTTATGTATTCAAATAATTGATAAAATTTTTTATACTCTATTGGCTAAGTTTATACATAAAAACAAATTAATTTGTACGAATAAATATGATTTTTAACAAAGATATTCCCCTATAAATAAATATCACTCATTCCTAAGCGTCCTTCATGGAATTCCATATTTCTGTAAAACTTTGAAGAATTCATGCTCTGTTCTCACATATTCTATCCAAGTTTCAATCTTTCCTGGCACCAGAGAATTCCATTCGAAGTTTTGAAATATATTTTTGGCATTTTTTATGAAATTACATATATGAAAAGCTTTACCCAACCGCGAAGTAAAAGTGGTATCTGTTCCTGGATCAGGGTAAGATGTAACTTTTCCTCGCATGACTTAATATGGCTAAATCAGAATGACAGCACAAGAGAAGTATTCTTTACACTATTCACACATTACATCAGTTTTCTTTAGGTTGATCTCGTGACGATCAATATTTATCCTAAAGGATGCAATAATTTTGAGATTTACTGGGTTTTCTTGATTGTAAAGATAGTAAAAGTGATCCTGCCGAGAGTATCCATATTTTCTGTTTTTGTAGGCTTGTGAGAGAAGGTAATGAACGAGTTTGGGTGATCACCCTTGAAATACTAAAGAATTAGAGAAAAATAGGTTATTTTCCCATTATTATTTTATCCCGATCCACTCTAAATATTTTATCTTCTATTCATATAAAATTTTTTATAATTTTAATGGATTCTAATATACTGATCTAAAAATAAAAATTTATATATATTATTTATATTTATTAAAACAATGATTTAGATTATTTTTATTGAAAATTCATGTATAAACAATATTAAAATCAAAGATAGAATAAAATATGAAATGATTAATGATTTATCATCCATTTTATATTTTTTAAATTGTTACTATATTAATATACAATATATTGCTTTCTGTTAACAATAGTTTCTGTTAGAAAAGCAACTTTTTATCTTTGACTTTATATAGGGATACTTGAAAGGATGATATCCTAAAACCGCATTCAGTCTGTAACAGCCTCTTTAATACTCGATGACAAGTATATTTCTTCTCTTATCTAATACTGTCCTCTTCAGAAACCATATCCTGCCTTTTCTTGAGGATACTAATCCTGTTGCTGTCTTATCTATTGTACTGCTTGATGTACAGCTTTGAACTGCTCTTGACACTTGATGTTCTTAGTTTATTAATGGATTTTGAGATGTCTTCACCAATACCTGTATAAGATTAGTTCAGATTAATGTAAAAATAAATATGGAGTTTTATTTCTAAAACAATTTTTATAGTTATCATAAACACACAGACTAATAATTCAATATTTATTATTACTTAGATATCATAAATACAATAAATTATTTATAATTACCAATGTATTTAATAGTTTACAGGAAATTTATTGTATTATTCTGTATTTTAAAATTTGGACGGAATTTTTGAATTTAAGAATAATAATAATAAGAAGAAGAAGAAATCACGAATCGTTTCACAAATTTTTAACAAACTCAAGTCTTTAATCTTCTTCAAATTATTTTTATTCTTTCCTAAACACTAAAGCATAAACAGTAGTTTAAAACGTGACCAAATATTCTCTTACCAGGTTTTACTTAATTAAAGACACGTCTCTGAAGAAAAAATTGTTTCCAAAGCAATTAACTTTCAACTTTTCTGTTAAGAATAAAAAAAATAAAATTAATGGTATGACGCTAACTGATACAAAGGAACAATTATGGTAATGAGTTTTTTTGGCATGATTTTCGACATCCTATTAATAATTAGGATCCAGCTGATTTCTAAGATAAATGCTCTGAGAATATTTTATTTAAAATATCTTTAGGGAGAAAGAGTAATATCTAAATTAAACTAATTTTAGAATTAATTTCTAATATTGCTTAAAAATAATATGAATTATTTTCTTTATAAATTAAAACTCAAAATTCGTGAACATTATTCACGAATTCATTAATATTAGTAATAGTAGTATTAAAATATATATTTTATGCAGCATAATTGTTTGAATGTATGAATGAATTTGTTGATCTAAACTAAGTTAACGTATTATATGTAATGATTTTAGTAAATCATAATTTGATAAGTACATTTAAATTCAAAATAAAAAGAATTGAGAAGAAAAATTTTGCTTAAACAAATGAAAACTAGCCTATATATTAGGCCTATTACCTTGTATGTTGTATGAAGGTTGTGTTATCACTGGAGTATGGAAAGTACATTAAGTATCAAATTCTATAAATTTGCTGTGGCAGCTGTCTTTAATAGCAATTTTTCCACCGTATATCTTGAATTTATTTCAATACGCGATTTAAATTCCAATAAATGTTTATTTTTTCATTCATCTGTATAAAATAAAACTTGATTTTTTTATAATTAATTAAAAAAAATTGATTTGCTTCTTGTTACAATCCATGAAAAAATAAACATTTTTTTAGAATAAAATTTGTAATATACATTCAGTTCATTTTATGATGATTATAAAAAAGAAAGCAAAAATTTTTAATCAATTTATTTAAAAATAAGTTATTACTAATTGAGAATTTAGCATAATAAATTTATCTTATGCTATATATTTACCTATTGCATTTCGAACTATTTTTAATTAAGTTGTATTTGCTTATTTGTAAATTATTTGTTAATTACAATAATTTACAAAATTAAAATCCTACTCTCATTTTTAATGATGATTATTTCATTAGAGTTATAGCTGACTTAATGTTATCTAAACCTTTTGAAAAGATTTATTTCTCTTAATACATAAAGATAAAAATTTCCTACTCTCTTCATATTTGAAATATAATATATTTTGTTTAATATCCTTTTTAATAATGCTCTCGATCATCACATCATCCGTGATGCATGAAAAAAAATTTTTTTTAAAATAGTTCCAAATAATAGCTTTCCTTCTTCCTTATTAATTATCGTCCTAATTTAATATCCTTTTTAATAATGCTCTCGATCATCACATCATCCGTGATGCATGAAAAAGGATTTTTTTTAAAATAGTTCCAAATAATAGCTCTCCTTTCTTATTAATTATCGTCCCATTGCTCTACTTTTAGTCATTAGGAAAATTTTTATATCATCTTAGTGATCAGATTAAATACAGTAATTGGATAGCTCAACTTTCTATTCTTAATGATTCACATTTTAGCTTCAGAAAAGCTCATTTTAAATTTACATTTATTTTAAATAATTTAGTCAATCTCTATTATAGCAAATTAACTTTATATTAATATTACTATGTATTATAATGAATATTTCATGAATAAATGAAAATATCTATATACTCACGATTATTTAATTTTTTTATTTGCTAATTATATTTTATAAACGAACTTTAAATCAATAACGAATTCTATCTGACGATCAAATTATGAAGTCGTTGATTTGAAAGATTTATTGTAAGCTTACTATTGCTAATAATTTGTACAATCAAATTTCCTCTCTTTCTTAAAATATTATTATTTCCGAATGCGATTTTATTGCAAAATATTAAAATTTTTCGATGAGCTTTAACAGAAAATAGTTTGCTGTTTTCCTTTGGATTTAATAATAATCATACCATACATTATACTATTTATATTGAAGCAATTATTTGTTCAGAAGATTAAAAAATTAATAAAAACTGAAATAGTTAAATAAGAATATTTTAATCTAATGTCAAATATATTATTTCATCTTTATTAATTTATCTTATTTTTTATTTTATTCTTTCATAACTTTAACAAATTTATTATTACTCCAATTGATTATTCCGAGTTAAGCACTCACTTGGAATAACTTGAGGTCAGAAATAGGTTGATCATCATCCTTCAACTATTGGCTAACCACATATCTGTCGTAAATATTCTGTGACATAAATTTGAAAAACCGACCTCATAGTTTTAATTTTTATTGTTGAGGCGATCAACATTTTGGTGTGATAATTTCAACATTTGTAGTTAATCATCTGAATAAAAAATAAGGAATGGAACCCGAAATTTGATCCATATCCTTAAAACGAAGATCAAATCGAAAATTTGTTAACATAGATTGATTAGTCATAATAAATATCAAAAACTACTTAAATTAGTTTTAATTCCTGCAAATTAATGAACAATTTTTGATGTTAATTAAATAAACTTCATCACAATCTTTATTTTCATTAATATCAATAATTATTTGTCTAATCTGATTTATTTTATTTACTGACGAGGAAAGTTTTTGATGAATTAATAAATATTAATTGACATAAATATCATCCATCTTACGTAATTGCTTCTACAAACTATAAACATCAAGGATGTATGATGAACATATTCATTATTTAAGAATGTAGTTTAAGTGCTTATTTGCGTGATATAAATCATATTAATACTTTTAGAATTTTTTAAATGCTAAATAACTTTATCGTTTTTTTAAATTTATTATACAGGGTGAGTCACGGGAAGCAGATGTTTTTGAACGTACCATACTCGGCTTGTGGAGGGAATAGGGAGGTGCGGGAGGTGGCCTTCAACTCCCCTTGAGTTACCATTTAGTATCCATCATGCCGCTGTGGACTCGAGAACACCACATATTTGCTTATGACACATATGTTAAAAAACGGTGAGTCAGTGGTAACTACCCAACGTCTCTTCAGGCAAAAATTCAACATCGGTCGTCATGGTGATGTCTCCAGCCGCAATACCATTCTTAGGTGGGTTAATGCACTGTGAATGACTGGTTCTTTAATGAAAAGGAAACCACCTGGCCCTGCCAAAACCGCCAGAACACCAGAATGTGGATTGTTTGATAAAAAGTGAGACGTTGTTGGTAATCCTGCTCATTCAACTGTTGGACTACCATGATTTTATACGTGTGAAACCATAGGTCTTTGTGTAAAATTCACTGCACAGTGCTTTGAGACATTCGCAGCTCCGAGGAGTGCCACCTAGCAGAGCGACCGGGACTTCGGATCATTGCCTCTCTTATTCGATCCACATTCGCTGGTGTTCTGGCGGTTTTGGCAGGGCCAGTTTCATTAAAGAACCAGTCATTCACAGTGCATTAACCCACCTAAGAATGGTATTGAGGCTGGGGACATCACCATGACGACCGATGTGGAATTTTTGCCTGAAGAGACGTTGGGTAGTTACCACTGACTCACCGTTTTTCACATATGTGTCATAAGCAAATATGTGGTGTTCTCGAGTCCACAGCGGCATGATGGATACTAAATGGTAACTCAAGGGGAGTTGAAGGCCACCTCCCGCACCTCCCTACTCCCTCCACAAGCCGAGTATGGTACGTTCAAAAAACATCCGTTTCCCGTGACTCACCCTGTATAAAAAATATATCGCTATAATTGAAATAAAGGTCATTTTTGAGGGATTTTGACATAACCGGTCTTTGGAAACATAACTGAATTGTATGAATTTATCAATATATGAAAAATTTTGATTGATTGCCATCTTTAACGTTAAATTATTAAAAAGTATATTTAAAAGCTTACTGAACGACTAACTGCTAACTCCTGCTAAGGAGTTTAACCAAAAATTAGATTTTCTTTGATAGCGCAATTATCATAAAAATTGCAGTCACGGCATTTTAAAATCTAACAAAATGCATAAAAACAGACACATAAATAACATTTCAAAATATATAACAATTTAAATTTCTCATTTAATGCTTAGGAAGCACGTAAGTTGAATTTTAAACGAATAAATTTAAAAAAAAATAAAATTCGGAGAAGCATGAAGATATAAGACATCGCAATGATTTATGTAAATTTTATTGCTTCTAGGATTATTAAATTACATGCAGCTAAAATTTAAATTATGACTCATCGCAATTTAGAAAAGAAGAAATCTTTTATTTAATATGTATCAAATACAAATTTTACGTGTACAGTACATATACCACCTTGTTGACCCTTTCCACTTCAAAATAAAATGAAAGATAATATGTAATGTGAAGTGTGTTTGTCCGTTGTCTGTCTCTCATCGCGATAGTTCGCATAAATATTATCCGATTTTGGATAAAATTCATTTATATTATTAGGTTCCACTAGAGATCTCATTAAAAATGATCGATATGGGATCAATATTATGGTTTTAATAAAAGAAAATATTTTCATATATTTTTGGCAATATTTTGGGTAAATACTATGCGATTTAAATTAAATTTATATATATTTTAGAGATAAAATTATATAAATTTTCGAAGTCGATTCATGATTAGTAATGGCTTAACGCTTCGAATTTGATAATTTAAATTTTCAAGTAGATTAAAATCGAATGGATGGGTCCTGTAATTGATGAATAAACCCTAAATTCTCGTTCCCATTTACGCGGTAGCGATGCCACGCTGCAACATTAGTAAAGGTTGTAAAACAAGACCGTTCTCATTTATGCGTTCAGTTGTCGCTTTATTTTTACTTTGATTATAAATAACTTTATTTGAAAAACGGACATGTAACACACATCACTTCGCTAATATTCATCCATGTATTTTGTCTTCGATTTAAATCCTTATAATGAGAATTTTTTTGGATTATACAAATACGGACATTTCTGTATTTCGTATATTTATCGTTCTACAAAAATACCATTCATTTCTTCAGCCGCCATTACTTGAAACTAGAAGCTTTTGCAATTGGATATTTCACACATGTGACCTATTTTTAAAGATAAAATTGAACCAACCCCAGCGATAGCAACGCGTCAGTTACAACGTCATTCACGTTCGAACTTGCTATAGATTGTCGCATCTGTAACGCATCGCTACCGCGTAAATGGGAACGAGCCTTTACTAACCTGTTTCATTTAAAAATTAAAACAAATATTTGTGATTGAGATAAAGTATGATTGCTCAAAATCAACATAGGTATATCCTGATATCCTTTTTTCATTCAGCCAGTCTAAGAAATCATATTGAATCAAATTTTTCTTTTTTCCTTAAAACATTAAGTGGTTCATCATTTTAGAAATTTTCTTATTGATTTCAAAAATATATTAGTGCATACATAATTTAGCCATCGAAAACGGCTCTTTATATCTATTTTAATATATAGTAATTTTGGTTTGTTTACGGAAGATATTCTCTACTATTATTTTTTCTACATCAATCGATTTCCATTATTAAACAATAGCTAAAAATATTTAATTCAGCGATAAAAGAAATGTCGAACAACTAGACGATATATACATGACTGATTTTACGAGTATGAATTTCTCGTATTATCGATATAACGTTTAATTAAAATTCATAATATGAATTTTGAAATTAAAATTATTGTTTTAATCTCGAAACGTATTATATTTTCATCTAGAACCAAATAGAAGCGGGAATTGTGTTAGAGATAATATCCGATCGTGCAGTCACCCTCAATATTCTTTCATTATGGCATATAGCATTTACACCGCTTTACAAATTTTTAATGTTGGTGATGTTTTCAAGATAAGTGTATATTCTGGCATAAGTTTTACGTGCTTATGAAAAATATGGAGTAATTCAGAAATATTCTTAAGATGTTTTCTGATATGAGTATCTACCAACCAGTATTAAATGTTAGAAATGCTCAAAGTTAAAATTATTCGATAGTAATTCATAACAGATAAAAAAAATTAACTCATGTATGTTTATAGCCAGAAACTTAAAAATTGTTGATTATTTATTTATTTATTTATTTAACCAATTATTTACAAGTGTACAAGAGTATAAAGTAACGAGAAACTTAAGTAACACACCATGAATTGCCCGAGCAACGCCGGGCACGGGTATGCTAGTGCAAATATATATTATAAATTAATGTATATATAATATATAAATCGATAAAATTCTAGTTGAGCCGTAGCACGCGGATCTGATAGAATTGAATATCGCCACCCACCGACTTATGTATAAAATATGAATCGACAATTCCGTTATATTAAATATTTACTCCAAAACTATTTGGGCTTTCAAGATGTTTTTATTACAGTAAGAATTCAATTTCGAGTCGACGGGCGCCTATCATAGATCGGCGTGCTACTGCTCAACTAGAATCTTACCATATAAATCTATAAATTGCATAACTTATGGATTTCAGCATAAAATCATAACCCTCATAATCGTAAGAACAATTCCCGGCATATTTTTGACTTTTAAAACAAGGTGTAAAGCCATAACAGGTTTCTTCATTACGGTGATAGTCATGTGACGTTTTACTTCTCGCTCAATATGGCAGGGTACATGGTTCGTTAACCAATTGAGGTAAATTTTTCGAAATATCTAATCGTTGCCGCTTTTTAATTTTTGACCAGTTTGATGAGATCTATCGAATGGTATCACATTTGGAAATTTCGTGAAAAGCAGAATCCAGCCACCAATTGTAGTAGATATTTATTAATTACTACTGTATTTCGTTTATTTCAAATTTCAGCAACTTACTTTTAATAAGAAAAGTTATAAAGATGCCCAACGAATCGAATGAATGGTAATGAATTATTAAATCGACGAAAATACGTGTTGAACAACAGAAATTTAGCTCAATAACGGTCTGAATAACTACATTTGTCCTTCGAAAGCACGAAGCACGTTATGAATATCACTAATCGTCAATGTTGCCAAGTTAGGATAATCGGTTTGGATATGATATAAACTATTTAGGCCATCTTTGATTTAGACTATTTTGAATCTTAATTTTTCCAATATATTTTAAAAATTACTGGAAACGGAAAATAAATCATAATTATTAAATATCTTTTTTCTGAAATAAAATTATAAAAAATAAAATATTTTTTGCGGTCAGTTAAATTTTCTCATGGTCCGGAAATTACAATCAAGTCTACAATGCATTATCATTACTGCATTATTATTACTTTTTTATAGAAATTAACGTTTTTAATTTTCTTGCAAGTGGTATATAGCTTCAGATATTATATGAAGGTGGCACTTAATAACTAATGCTCTTCCTGAAGTTATATGGCATCTTACAGATACTCTGATTGCCACTTATGACAAGTGCGCAACGTTTTCGCTATGAAGGTTGGTTCCAACTAGCGCGGAACCACGGTGGAAAATATGTGCGTGACGAAAGCAGCGCTGTTTTAACGTCATACGCTGCGTAAAAACAGCTAGACGAATTCAACTTTACTGGGACGATAAAATCCGTCGAGATAATGTCCACCAATGAAATCAATGCATTTTGTGATGTTGCATCGCTGGTAACTTTGAGTCAGGCCTGGTTTCTACTAGAGCTACGTTTCGTCCCCGTCTCTACGTCATAAAAAGCGTCCAACAAGGTCAACTACGTAACCTTAGGCTGTGGGCTAGTTACATTATGTTAACTGAGGGGAGAACCATGACAACCTATCCCCTTTGTTTGAAAATGCTAATATTATATTTTTAATTATTTTTTGAAAAATTAGACTTAGAATGACTAAATACAGAGAAATAATTCACCAATGCCATTTTTAAAAGGCACTGAGACAAATCTTGAGTAGAAAAACCTGTAAAAAATGATAAATTATCAGAAATTAGTGCTATATCTGGCATACAGATGGCACAGTGATTACTGTGTGCCACCATTGCCATTTTTAAAAGGCACTGAGACAAATCTTGAGTAAAAAAACCTGTAAAAAATGATAATTTATCAGAAATTAGTGCTATATCTGGCATACAGATGGCACAGTGATTGCTGTGTACACAAATTACAGCAATATTTATTAACAAAAATAAATTTTCAAAAAAGTCTATATTCTTATGTATACTAATACTTCTTATAAAATAAAAAGTATTTATCACACATTGTTTTGAGAAAGAAAAAGGAAAATGGCTAATAAACAATTATTTTAAATATTTGAGTAGTAGAATACTGTATTTCATCTGCCAAGAGGGAGAATACGATTGTTTACACTTGGTATCAGATTAGGCTTAACAGTATCAAATTACCATATAAAATGTCTTAATTAGTTGGAAAAATTTAGAATTATGAAGTATTTGGTATTATCAGATGCAGAATATCATCAAAAATATAAGTATATAAACATTTTTTTATCCAATGCTGAATAAAAACTGTATATAATTATATAATGTTTAAATATGCTAATTAGACCTAGTTACTTTCATATTATTTTTCCTCTTATTCTTTTGATTTTTTATTCAAAACTAAAAAAGGATATCAGAGTAAACTATAATTGCTGACAAAATCAAATTTTTTCGTGTCAAAAAATTGAAATGCAAAAAAGTTATGACAAAAAAAACAAAACATCATATTTTTTTAAAGCAACCACACTGTAGATTTGGATGGTCGAAAAAATTTTCAGGAGGGAAAAGGATTAATAAACAGTTTAAATAAAAATATAAAATTAGGTAAAGATTTTATTGAAATATCTGAATTAAGAAATTTATCAAAAGTTTTCCTTTGCAAATGATGATAATTTAATTGTTTATTTATACACATGCCAAAGTGACTTGAAATTGGTGAATACAGTGTCACAAAACAAAATATTTTTAGAAACGATTATCAAAAAAACTTTTTTAGCACGGGAAAAGTGTGGAATCTCAAACCACGAGATCTCTACTCAATTTTTTCCCTTGGCTCTTTTTGATGCATTGTAAAATTTTGAGTTCTTCAGGAAAAACCTAGTAATTTAGAAAATTCTAAATTTTGCAGATTTTTAAAAAAATTTTTTTATCAAGTTTTATTTTTTGCATATAAGAGAAGAATTCTTTACCACTGCTGGGTTTTAAATATTGCTGTTGTGTTGTTTCTTCTGTTCAAATCTGTATATCAAGAAAATGGATGATGTCATTGGCTTGTTCTTTATGGAGAGAAAATCCATAGGTTTCATTGGTGAAAAATCACATAATGTGCTTATTTTCCACATTATGTGAACTTTTATGTATATAAAAGTGATCATATACAGTTCTAACCAACGCAATAGAGTTAAAGAATTAAATCAAGTTTTAGGGTATTGTCTAGCACAGCGCTTCTCAAACTTTCCATTTGGCGACCCCTTTTACCCAATCAAATATTTCTGCAACCCTGGGTGTACAGGTATACAGGGTGCCTCAGCTAAATCCGGACAAAATAAACAATTTAATTAAACAAAATTTTATGTAACAAAAAGATTAAAATTATCATTTGCACATAATGGGGATCCCTTTTAGATTAAAATTACTCGATGTAATTCCCTTCTGCCTCAATTATTGCCTCAATCCTTGACCAGAAATGATGACATGCCCTGCGCAACGCCTGCTTGTCCAGGTTCGAAAATGCTGCCGCAATAGTTGCCTGGAGAGATGCCACATGAGGATGTCTCGACCTATTAGAGACCCTTTCAACAACGCTCCATACGTAATAGTCCAAAGGATTCAAATTTAGATTAAGGACCAAAAGAAAAAAATTATGAAATTATTATGCCTAATTTGCATAAGTAAATTTTATGCTTTTTTTTCAAATTATTAATTTTTCTGCATTGGACAAAGAAAATTTTTATTTACTTGAATTCTTGATTATATTCTGCATCTAATAATATCAAATACTTCATAATTCTAAAAAACCTTTTCCAACTAAGGAAGGTTATTTATTTTGTAATTTGATACTGCTAAAGCCTAATCTGATATCATGTGTAAACAAACCATCAAACTCAGTCTTCTGGTGTGTGAATTATGGTAATCTGCTACAAAAATAAATAAAATATTTATATATTAACTAATTTTCTTTCTATTTTCGTAAAATAATGTGCAAGAGATACTTTATCAGAAGTATTAGTATATATAATAACTAGCAGACCCGTGCTCGTCGTAATTAAAAAATAAAGGATTTGTATTTTATACTTTACTAGCATACCCGTGCCCAGCGTTGCTCGGTCAATTCATGGTGTGTTACTTAAGTTTCTCTTTCTCTTAAATTATAACCTTATAGATGATCGTCACGATTTTCTTCAATGTATTCTGAAAATCTTTCCCATTCAGGATTTTCTTCAATACATTCTGAAAATCTTTCCCGTATAGATATATTTTTTTTGATGATGATCGTCAGGATTTTCTTCAATGTATTCTGAAAATCTTTCCAGTATAGATAAGTTTTCTATTTGAAACATATTCTGAAAATCTTTCCTGTATAGATATGTTTTCTATTTGACACATTTGTTTTTTTCGAATGTTCACTTCTTCTTTATCTCCTTTCTCTATTAGAATTCTGTCGATTTGCTCGATCTTCTAATGTTTCAGTTTCCCGAATTAAACTCGTTCGTTTAGCACCGGGAGTGAATTCACCTAAAGTGTTCTTTTTCGTAGCATTATGAAATTTATACAACTGTACGATATACAAAAACGTTATATCAAAACACGTGAAACAACAGTTATAATCTCGAACCAAGAACATCAAGAAATACGTGAATTAGTCTCAAATACAGATTCTTCTTCATAATAAAAACTTACATGAAAAAATAAAATAATCAGTGATTGAAAAAGATGATAGATTAAATAATAAATCAGTAGTAGCATAAATAATTCGATAATTTTTATAAAATTCTGTTGTTGTAAGTTAAATTATTCCGTTGCTATGGCAATGACGGTTTCGTTTCTTTTCACGTGGTACGGTAATCTGCTACAAAAATAAATAAAATATTTATATATTAACTAATTTTCTATTTTCTTAAAATAATGTGCAAGAGATACTTTATCAGAAGTATTAGTATATATAATAACTAGCATACCCGTGCTCGTCGTAGCTCGGGCAATTCATGGAACAAGTATCCAACAAAACTTGTTTAATCCAATTCAAATATCAAAAATCTACAAAGGAATAAACCTTAAATACTACTTAAATTCTAATACCTCCACCTCTGATACAAACTTCAAACAATAGTCGATCCTTACAAGAACTCAATTGTCACTTGCCAATTTTACGTCTGGATTCTGCACCTCTCGTTATCAAACAGCACCTCAAAAAAACTTGTCAATTGCGTCGTTCTTTTATACTGAAAGAGTTCTATCTTTTTCGTGGCATTATGAAATTTATACAACTGTACGATATATAAAAACGTCTTATTAAAATACGTGAAACAATAGTTATAGTCTCGAACCAAGAACATCAAGGAATACAGTGAATTAGTCTCAAATACAGATTCTTCTTCATAATAAAAACTTATAGTGAATAATCTCAAATACAGATTCTTCTTCATAATAAAAACTTATGAAAAAAATACAACAGTAATTTACGCCAATTATAATTATTAAAAAAACAAATTTGTATAATCAATACCTATCTTAAGGCCTCCCCGCCTAAATCCCCTAACCTAATAATTAATATCTATCTTCAGGACTCCCTACGTAAATCCCCTTACAGGCAAAAGTTGTTTCATAAAAATCCATTCAGTCGTTCTCGTGTTATAAGTGTACACTCGCGCTCAGGCATTTCAGATTTATAATATGTATAGATACACATTAAAAGCTTGTTGTATAGTGTGATGCCGCTCAATGTAACGGTTTAGATCTTTATCTAGTAATTTACGCCAATTATAATTAAAAAAACAAATTTCTAATAATCAATACCTATCTTAAGGCCTCCCTGCCTAAATCCCCTAACGGACAAAAGTTGTTTCATAAAAATCCATTCAGCCGTTCTCGTGTTATAAGTGTACACGTGCGCTCAGGCATTTCAGATTTATAATATGTATAGATAATGACTTTTATAGAAATGTAATTTTATAAATATTGCTGTAATTTGAATTTGTAGCAATCATTCTGCCATCTATATGCTAGATTTAGCATTACTTTTGATAAATTATAGCTATTTACAATTGTTTTATTCAATATTCACATGCTAGATTTAGCATTACTTTTGATAAATTATAGCTATTTACAATTGTTTTATTCAATATTTGCATCAATGCCTTTTAAAAATGGCGGGCTTTCAGCCACCATATTGAAAAATCATCACGCCCTCTATAGTCATTTTGATTCGCGAATATATGCAAAAGAACTTTCTCAATCATAAAAAAATGGCGGATGGTGAATTATTTCTCTGTATTTTGTTGTTCTAAATCATTATTTTTGTCAAAAATAATTAAATATTATGTTATGTTAATATTTTTGAACAAAGGGGATAGGTTGTCACGACTCTCCCCTTAGTTAACATAATGTAACTAGCCTATAGCGACTTAGAATCAAGGCTCAATGATATTATTAAAAGAAAACAACAACTGCACAAGTCACAGATTGGTGAATTAATTATTATTTTCTTTTTATTTGAAACTATTTAGTTATTTTTATTTAAAATATCACATTTCAAAAATAATTTAGCCTATAGCCTGAGGTCAAGCAGTTGACCTTGGATGGATGCTTGTTGACAATAATTATGCACCCCTGATCTACAAATTACTTGTTTTGACACCAGATAACACAAGAGTTATTTTATTATTTAAATTTTTGTGTTGTATTTTAAATATAACTAATATAAACTCAACAGATTACGAAATCAGATCGTTTATCTTTCCTGCCATAATCTAGAACGCCGACTTCCGCGTCGATCTTCAAGCGTGGTATTGGTTGCTTTGCTTCTCTGATAAATGGAAATTTATATATTTTTAAATAAAACTAATTTATCGGATTTTGTGTGTGGGAAAACAGCAAAATCATATTTGGAAAGGGCCAAACATTCCCAAATTATAATTTATTGAATCAAGATATCTGTAAAAAAGAAGTGAAGGATAAACTAAGAAGGAAATGTGGAACACATAAAGCAAGTTGGACAAACTGTTCTTGAATTTTTGGCAGTCCAAAGATGACAAATATAGTAAATGATTCGGATTTAATTCAGATTAAAGGGTTAATTAAAAATTTATTAAAATATCCACTTAAAATCAGATTTTTGGTTAATACAACAAAAATATGAAGAATATAAAATTTGAGATTTTAACCATTTTTTTTCTCGATTTAATCAAAAATAACAAAGTTATTCGTTTTAAATTTTGTCTTGAAATTCAAGGAGTTGGAGTGCAAGACAGAGGGGGGCATTTCTAAAATATCGAGGCAGTGGAGGGGTAAAGGTTAATATAAACATCACTTAACTATACTGAATGGGTGATTGGAAGGAAAAACAAAATCCATCTCTGCTTTTTCTCTGTTTTCATATCAAAAATATGTTTACTGTATTTTTTAAATGAATTAAATGATAAATTACTATGCAAACAATACAGGAAGGAAAAACAAAATCCATCTCTGCTTTTTCTCTGTTTTCATATCAAAAATATGTTTTAATTCATTTAAAAAATACAGTAATGATAAATTACTATGCAAACAATAAATGCTAATTATATTTATGCATTTATTTATAAACCATTACTGTCAATCATTTATTCGAGAATATATATAATTGAAACCATGGACTTCAAGGTCAATTATTTATGGCTAGAGTGATCAACAGTAAGAAATGTACATGTTTTACAAGAATCATTTAAGTTTTAAAATTTTATATTTTTCTTATATATGATATGAAATTCAAAATAATAAAATATAAATATTGAAAAAAAAAATTTATAGAATATTAAATAAAATCAAGCAGTTGAATAGAATTCTAACAAATATGATGGATTGGGAATAGTATTTCCAAGTTATCAATTTTATGCATAATAATTCTAATATATACATTGCTTACCTTGTTAATTTGCATTTTAATTAAAATTTTTAAAAAATTCAACTAAAGTCACCAAATAACAGTAGATGGCCTTATTAAACTATAGTTAAAGTTGCAAGTAAGTATTTTTTCAGACATTTTCTTTCTGTATTTGAGATCACCAAAAACAACTTTTTATATAATGATTTAGCCATCCAACAAAATAATTGCTATCTTTGGATAGTGGCTGGGCTTCTGAATAAAACAAATCAAATAAAAAAAATCTGATTATATTTTTGTAATGGGTAATTCATAAGTTTTGAGCATCTCAGACTTACTATAGTGGAATTTGAATCAAACTCTGTAAGTCAAGGACTATTTGTATATGAAAATTTATTATTTAACATACAAAATCAACTATTACTTGGATGTTCCTCTCAATTGTGAATTCAGTTTGTTCTTAACTTTCATTTTGATATTCTTTGTCTAACATTGTTAAATTTATAGTTTTTTATTAATTGAAAATTTATTTTTTATCCTTTTTTTCAATAATAACAATGGTATTTTTTCAGATTATGTGTTGAAGGCTATTGTTGAACAACAGTATGAGAAACCAACAGCTATCCAAGCTCAAGGTTGGCCCATTTCACTCAGTGGCAGGGATTTGGTTGGAATTGCACAAACAGGTTCAGGAAAAACCTTGGCTGTAAGTATTGAATATATTGTTTTTATTTATAATTTTTATTAGATAGAAAATAGTTCCAATTTTGTTCAGTTATTAATATTTTTAAGGTTAGTGCAAATTAATACACACACAGTATGAAAATTAAGACATTAACTGCAATAATTTTGTAAACCTTACTTTTGCATGCTTGAAAATGTTTGCTGCAGTGATAGGAATGAAATCTTCATAAATAAGAACTTGTTAAAATTCATTTAAAACCATATTTTGTAGATAGAAAGTAACAAAATTGTACTTTGAACTCTACACCCAAACTAATTGGATATATATAAATATATATAATTTATCCAATTAGCAATGAAACTAATGTTACTGTTAGTAACAATAGATCCTGGAAGGCATACTTCATATGGTAAAAAAACATAAATTCGATCCTTTTTCCAATAATTTTTCCCTCTCTTATGTATTTCTTAATTGGAAACGTCTCTTCCAAGAATTTAAAAATAATTTGTGATTTATGCTAAATAAACAGCAGAAATCTACAAAACAAATTAGAATATGAAAACATTTAATCCAATAAAATCGATTGACTTGATGAATAAAAATTTTAAATGCATTTTATGTTTCCATTTGAATTACAGAATTAATTAATTTTTACATGAATTTATTATTTTTCAAAATTTAAGAATGCTTAATCGAAGAAAAAAAAACAGATATTTTATAAGTGTTTAAAAATTTTAAATGCATTTTATGTTTCCATTTGAATTACAGAATTAATTAATTTTTACACGAATTTATTATTTTTAAAAATTTAAGAATGCTTAATCGAAGAAAAAAAAAACAGATATTTTATAAGTGTCAAAATTTTCACTTTTAAATATAAGTCTAGAAACAAATTTTAGTGATTTTATATAAATAAATTCTTTAAAGGATAGAAGTAAATTTCAGATATCGCGGTTGTGTTAATACTGCATTCCTGATAAACATTACATTTTTCCCTTTTTCATACACAAGATAGAAAATAAGCACTAAAAGTAGGGAAAATAAAATACAAGTTTAATTAGATAACGTTTTCAGCCATTCAATGGCTATCTTCAATCGAATTGTATGATTTCCTTTTTCTTTCCTTTTTTTTCCTTTTCCTTTTCTGTCCTTTTTAGAAAATTTTCCTTTTTCTTTATTTTTGTTTATTATTAGAAGCCTAACATAAATAGAGATAGCTTTTAATTTTATTATCTAAATATCTTTATATTTTATCAGCAACAATTATAAATTTAAAAAATTAGCTTATACTAAATATCAGTTTTTACTATTACATTTAACGATTAATAGATCCTCAATTGATCCAGTAGGTCTTACAATAAAAATAACGTTAAAACTGAAGCGATAAGTTATATTAACTAACATAGAATAATAAATAATTATGATATTCAATATTAGTATATTTTAGCAATAAGAAATCCTAATATTTTTTTTATCTTAAGTTTAGATTAAAATATATTGGTTTTAAACTAGATTAATATTAGTAATATATTGCTTATACTTATGTCTCTGATGAATCGACTTATTATTTGTATACTGTGTATATTTATTACTTATAGAAATAAAATTAAAATTAGATTATCAATAGATTGAAATGATATGATAAAGAATTGAGTATTCCTGAAATATTTATTTATCAGAATTTTTAAATGGATTGTAGCATATAGCAAACAGCAGTATCAGAAATAATCAATTGTAATGAACTTTTTTACTACTAAGATACTATTCTAGCATAGAGATACAATGCTGCACATGATACGATACGTTAATGCCTAATATCTATTAAGTGAGCATTTATCTTTACAATTTAATTTCTAGATTTTTTTTATTTTATTATTAATTTTTATCTGTTCATTACTAAATGGCAAAAAATTAAAAGTATGGAATTGCATCTACTGTATCTCAGTTCCCAAGGTAACAACGAATGCTGTTTCATGCAACCATCCTAGTTGTCTCTAAATTCTATTTCTAGAGTCTCATCAAGAATGTTAAAATTGCTTTAACTGGCATTTATCAACGAATGCTGTTTCATGCAACCATCCTAGTTGTCTCTAAATTCTATTTCTAGAGTCTTATCAAGAATGTTAAAATTGCTTTAACTGGCATTTATACAGTATACTCATCGGCAGTGTGAGTATATTTAATTTAAGAACATTAAATATGTTCGCACTCGTGACGGAGTAGATCAGAAGGTGAAGGATGGAGATCGATAGACATTCCCCCAGTCTGAAAAACAGAAGAGTGGTATTCAGATCAGAAGGTGAAGGATGGAGATCGATAGACATTCCCCCAGTCTGAAAAACAGAAGAGATTGGAAAAATAAGAATTGATCATGGATTCTCAATATAAAAGACTAACAGACTTCTATTCGACTGAATGAACTTCAACTTAAAAATAGAATAGTATACTTAGTTTAAAGCAGTGTTTCCCAACGTGGGGCGCACGCCCCACAAGGGGGAAATTTGATTTTTAAGGGGGGCAATTCCAGAATGAATTATTAACAATGAATTTTTTTCATTTCTTATGATTCTTGAGGCTATATATACAGTATATAAATATATATTGTGACATATACATTTTTAAAATTAAAATCAGAATATACACGGTGGTTATGAACTTTATTTGCTGTTTTTCATATTAATTCATATTATTATTATTTTTTAACAATTTCTTAGTGATTTCTTCCTCAATACTTCAACTGTCCTTTCGTTATTTTATTTTTCTGTTTCATGGATGCCATGTTTTTTGGAAGCTTATTTAGACCAAGTTATTAGCCTTTTAGGCTTCTTCCACGTGAATAGGAGTTCATTTTTTGAATAATAAAAATTGTATGTCACAGGGGGACATCAGGATTTTAGAGATGCTTAGGTGGGGCATGGCTAAAGAAAGGTTTGGAACCACTGGTTTAAAGGAATTTAAAAGAAAACTTTTGTATAATACTACATTAATTTAATTATTTATTTCAAAATTACAGAAAAAAATCTGAAGTTTCAAGAATATTTTATATTATACATACATCTATCAAAATTTCTGCTTTGCAATTTATGTATAAATATTAAATGTCAATAACATTAATTTAGGTATGGAAACAATATTAACAAAATAATTTGGAATGTCATTTTTATTCAAAACTATAAAGGTTCGTATTCTTTCAACTCTTGTATTTAGAGAATGTCTAATTCTGTATAAGCAATAGTTGTTTTATATAATATGATTTTAATGCTAAAGCAATGGTAATAAAAGTTACGCGTTTAATTAAATAATATAGTTGTACATGTATCATAATCTCAATTGTGATATAATTGCTGAATTAACTAAATATGTGGCATTGTTCCGAATTAACTAAATGTTATTACTCATGAATATAATGATTAAATTAGATCTGATAAACAGCTACAAAAAATTTATTTAAGGCGAATATTTACATAAAAATTTTTAATTATATGAAATACATTTCATATAAAATTAATGCTTAAATACTTAAAGTGAATGCAACTGGTAATTTTTATTTAATAATGAAATGCTTAAATATAAAAAATATTATTTTTTATCAATAACAATTACTTCTCATTATCCACTTAACTACACAATCAAAAGAATATGTAAAAATTTATCTGTTAAATTTTTTAATAAAAATTGCATTTTGTATATCCTCAAGTATAAGTCGATCCCTAATTTTTAGCTTCTGAAAGCCGTAAAATGTGTTATTCGTGTAACGATTGTTATTAAAAAATTTCATTAAAGCAAAATCGACTCTGTACTATTTTACATACAGTACAATGACATATAAAGGGACTTTTACTCTTGTGCTTGAATATACACTGTACTGTAAACATTATTTTTACATACAGTAAAGTATATTCGGCCTAGCAAAGTGGTGAAAGATAAATTTATATTGGGGGAATAAATTTATAGGTGAATTGATGTTTACATATACATTAAAAGATTAAGCAATTTCAAACAATTGTTTAATTATAAATGGTTGAGAAATGGCTTGAAATTATTTTTAAAGTGCAGTAATTTAAAAAAAATTTTTACTGTATATTATTAAGGTTAAGTTTTCTACACAGTATATATACTGAAGAATAATATATATATATATATATAGGAATTTTTATTTTCTGTGGGAAATTTTCCTTTATGAAGTTGGCAACACTTGTTGAGTGTCAATTGTTTAACAAAAATATGCCATTTGCACATGGATTAGTGGAATAGTTCCCAACGTGCGGTTGCTGTTAAGTTATTTTATAAAAATGATGATTCTGTTAGAAGAGAATATCGGAAGGGTGATACCGTCCATTTGAACATGCAATCAGGTTATGGATGCAAAATTTTAAAGCTACGGGAATTACTTTGAAGGAAAACATAGAGGAAGCTTAGGAGTATTCGAACACAAGAAACAATACACACAGTGAGAACTGTTATTACACAAAGTCATGCATAAAATTGATACACAAAATCAAAGGGGCACCTGAAAAGCAAAGCCACACACAATTGAAGAACTCAAAAACAAGCCATCAGTTTGAAAATCAATACCATTTCTACTGAAATATTGAAACATGTCATGCTCGATCTCCTTTACAGCTGTATGAGTATCAATGTTGTAAAGGTACTGTCACTTGCAAGACATAATATTCAAAAATGAAAAATGAAGTTTTCTACAAATGACAATGTGTAAGGTTGCAATCCTTGTGTTTGTTTTTCTTTCATTAACACAAGTATTTTTTATTGCATTTGAAAACACTCGTTTATTGAAACATCTTGTATAATTCGATATACAATTCTTTCTTTTTTATTTTGAATATTTGTATTTTTATAATACGGTACGAATTTCCTTTATCTTAAAATAACGGAAACTATCTTATCATTATGCTGAAAAGCAGAGTTTAAAATATTAATTGGCAGTAAGGAAATATTTTTGACCTATCAAATTATATGCAATTGTAAAAATAATGTGTTACTTTATTTGCATGATATTAACTTGATGCTTCTTATGAAAGATGTTCTGAGTGCTGTTTATTTCATTTTCTCTTTAAACATCTTTGAAAATAATGCAACTAAACCTAAAATTCTAGATCTAAAATTTGAGTGAATAAATTTTATCTATCTTTTCTTTGACTTTTGGAACAACTAAAACTTTAGATTTTATGCAACCTACTATAATATCATAGATTAAGTAGCATAAACCAACTACCCAATATTTGTCTTTACACATATTGAAATTGATAATTATCTCAAATTCCTTCCCTGATTTGTTTGTCTAAGAGGTAACTAAAGAGTTCTCGTTTACCTTTATTATCAGAATAAGTTTTCTTTTAGTAGGACTTTCTCTTGTTGTCCTAAATTGTTCTCATTTCATTCTTTCGATGGTGAAAGCTTCAAATATAACTTGCTGTCTCTTTTATTTGACTATCTAAAGTTCCTCATTCAATTTTATAATAGTTAAAATTCTTATATTTATTTCAGAAAGTTTTTCCTTTCTAATATAAGAAAATTTATCATTCAATTATATCTTCGTAAAAAAATATGATATACTATACTTATTTAAGAAGTGTAAATATGCTTCATCGCCATCATACTCATTAATATTTTATTATTCTTACAGTAAAGCTATTAATGTTGTAATAAAATCAGCAATATAATTTAACTTGTTAAATAGAAAGAACAATCTTCTTTATGGAGTAAACACATTAAAAATTTGTCTGAGAATGTAATAAATTAATACTATACAATATTTAGTTTATTATCTTTTAATTGTTAAAAATTATTTTAAAAAATATTACTGGTATGTTAATATTATCTTGCTGAAAATTTTATGATATAACTTTAGAGATATTCGTTAGAACTTTCGAGCTTTAAACTTTGAATATTTCCAAAACATTTCTGTTTTGTTTACCTTAATAAGAAAAGTTTTTATATTTCTCAATATGCATAAAACTTTTCATGTCATCACAGATTATGTTAGAAATTTATTAAGTTCGATACTCATGGAAATGTATATTTATCTACTGTATTCTCTAAATTCTGTAGCTTTGAATAAAGAAATTATGCCTATTGCTATGCTGCAATTAATGCAGATAAATGTATATCTATCGTAATAAATGTATCCCGAAGGATATATTCAAAAAAATCAATTTAATTTTTTATTTTTTTACAAAGAGTAAATCCAGTTTAAGAGTATGTTATTAGAATAAGCTTTTTAAGCAACATTTTATTCTTTATTTTATAAAATAAACTCCACTTAATATCTTGTTGAAAGTTTTTCTGTTTTATAAGTCTTAATTGAATTTAATGTTTCTTGTTTATACATAGTTCGGATAAAGTTTTTTCTTGAAGTGATTAATAATGCAAGCATAAAGCCATTAATATCCATAAAGCAAATACTAAGTGAAAATTATGTTTTGTAGAAAGTAATATGGTCTTTTTTTCTATTTTGAAATCTCAAAGGAAAACCTTTAATAAATCCAAAATATAAATAAAGATAATTTTCAGTTGTCAAAAAAATATTAGAGAACTGTTTTCAGTTCTTATTTTCAAATAAATTATTTAAGATTATTTTAAAAAATTTTGTCAGAAAATTGATGCAACTAATTATTACTTGCATTACCATTAACATGAATCAAATAAGAAATATATGAATACAAAGTAATGATTAAAATAGATCTTGAAAATTTATGTTCTGATTAATATAAAGACAAAACTTTATAAGTATAATATTGCACAGTCTGTGTAAAATGAAAAACAACAAAATAATTCTAATATCACTCTTTAATATAAAACACATTTTTAATAAGGAAATCTAAATAAAGAAAATTTTTTAAAATTTTCTTTATATTTCTTGACTCGCAAAACTATTTCTATATATAGGCATGATTTTAAGTCACACAATATTACAAATAAGTGATATTTTAAAATTTTTATATAAAAAAAACTTTTGTAGACTACGTTGTTACATAATTTATGCTACTGCCATTCTTCGAAATCATCCCATTTGAGAAATGGCCAGGCACTTTGCACTTGAGCTAAGTTGATTGGCCAATGTTAGAAATCTACATACAGTATATAAAACACTTATGAACCATGTATACGGTATACAGGGTGTTTCTTACCGCCTGTACCACCCTCTTTTCTCGGAAACGCGATGAGATAGGAAGTAGGGAAAAAATTTTGATTACTACAAAGTATATCCGAAGAATCGAATGGGCATGATAAAAATTTTGTGGGCCTATCGGAAATAGGGGCGCAAGGAGTCAACTTTTTAATCTCCAATGGAAACATGCCGATTTTGGCATAATTGGATAGAAACTGTGATAAACAAACAACTATTGTTTTGAAAGGTTTTTAATATCATCTATGGATTGTGAGATATCACAAAAAAAGATGCTCTCACATGTATCGCCGATTGGGCAATTTAAGCAATAAGATGTGGAAGAATTCGATAGAGGGGATCTGTGTACATTGCGGAACATTATTGAAGCAGCAAAGTGCATTATTATGCAGATTTAAGGTCAATTCGCGTATTTGGCGATAGTACTCGAATCACGGTGCAACAAGTCTTTCGCCATCACAGTTCGGCATGGAGTCATATTCAAGAACAAGGATTTCTTGACTTCTTTCATCCCTTTATGAGCGCCATGGATGTACATAGATGGCATCTGTCAGATTCTTCTTATTCTTGCTTGAATAGCCCAATCAGTGATATATGCGATGGCAACCTTTTTTGTGATATTTCACAATCCATAAATGATATTAAAAACTTTCAAAACAAAAGTTGTTTGTTTTTACAGTTCTATCCAATTATGCCAAAATTGGCATATGTTTCCATTGGAGACTTAAAAGTTGACCCCTTGTGCTTTACTTCCGATTGGCCCATAAAGTTTTATCATGCCCATTCAATTCTTCGGATATACTTTGGTAATCAAATTTTTTTCTCCATTTCCTATCTCATCGCGTTTCCGAGAAAAAGGATAGTACAGGTGTAAGAAACATCCTGTATAGACTATATGCGTGTTCCCGCGAATTTGAGTATTTCCCTATGATCTAGATTCTAGAAAGTTGAAATTTGGAGATGTTGTAGAGGTAATACTGAACTGATTACGAAAAAATATGGCATTCCGAAATTTCATCCCAAATGGATAGAAAATTATAACAAGAATTCATTTTCAATTAATATTTGAGATTTTTTTAAGATTATCGCCTGGTGATTTGTTATTAAATTTCATAATAATGATGGCTCCCTAAATTCCAATGTGTATTTAATGGCTTAAGAATTGTTATTTCTCAATCATTTCAATATTTTATATTGAGAAAATATACCTTCACACATTGGTTGGAAAAATTTATACTCAAAAGGGAGGTCACAAAAGTAATCTGATGGACACAAATATTTTTGTCAAATAGGACTAACTTTAATGTTATATACTGATTTTTTCAAAATAGGACTGTGTGTTTTCGGGGCTACAGTATACGAATCTGATGGTAATTTTTCGAATTCAAAATACGGATTCAATATGGCGACTTGAAATTCAACGGACAGTTTTAGTTTAATCCGATTTATTGTGCTGTTGGCCGGACTGACTATCTGAATATCTTATGGCTCTCCATACAGAGAGCATTAACTCGAATCTGGGTCCATCATTTAAAGAATATTTAGCGATCTGACCTCTTGCTATCGATTGCTATTTTAAAGTATGTCATCCTTTGATGTAAATGGCTTATTGGGCTCTCAATTCGCATATTTAGTAATCAAAATATCGAAAAATAATGTGATTTGTTGAGAAAAAAGATACTGCGACCAAGCTGCTACAAATATTTACATAGATTGAAGAGATACGGCTCATCTATCCCTAGCGTAGACAAGCTTATATACTAACATGAATATGTTTCTGTTCATTTTAGTTAATTTGCAACATGGCCGATGACGATTGGTCAAAGTCCGAATATGTTCATGGTTTCAGTGTAAATGTAATATGTCATCTTGTCTGCCGACATTTTCGTATAAGTTATATACTGGACAATACTTCTCCAATTGATTACGAAAATACGAATAATATGAGCTCAATTTATGAAAATAATAATTTTATATTATTTTCATGAACTGAGATTTTTTAAACTATGAAAGTAAGATGTGTTCCTATTAGGGAAAATATAAATTAAGAATTTATCTATGGTTATATAAAGTAAATACATATATCTAAACAAAATTGATTTAAAACTTGGGCATAATGTTTATGTGAAAATTTCTCTGAGGGTAAAATTATATCTAGGTAATTAATCTTGGAACCATTATCGAGACAATGCTAATTATTCTTCATGTTACTCATAAAAAACATAATTTTCGAGATATTGATTTTACGTTGTTTTTATTTTTACAATATAACGATGACTAGTTCAATAATCTTTTTAGATCGATTTTAGTTTAATAAAAAAAGAACAACGTTATCAGTTAAATAAATATCTGTGAATTTAAAGAAAACAATAATATTTTTTATATTATTATTATCAAAATTACAATCAAATAAGTACATTATTTATGTAGGGTGGATAATTAAATAAATAAATTTAACAACAAATCACTGGGGTCGATAATCTTAAAAAAATCTTTCAAATATTAAGTGAAAATGAATTCTTATTAAAATTTTCTATTGATATTATATTTAAAAATTTAAGATTAGCAACTATGTTCGCCAGCTGCAAAACTGAATTTCTCGAATATAAAAATAGCAAAGAAATAAAATAATGAATTTCTATGGTATAATACATTTTTTATTTATTAGTTATACACAATAATTTATCATATTTAATATGATAAAATGTTTAAAGTACTGCGCTTTTTCAGTATAAAATGAGTCATTCGCCAAATATCATTGATTTGATTTTTTTTAATAAACTCGGTAACAATTTTTAAATTCGAAAGAATATCAATTGTCCTATTGTTATCAGAATACGGAATCATTTAAATATAAAACGCAAATAAATTTGATTTAATTCGAGGAGGTAAAGAAGAAATAAGCGATGTGATATTGAAGAAATCGAATAATCTGATTATGGAAAATTTAGATCTAATATATTCAATTAGGATGCTTTCTTGAATAGTAAATTAACTTATCTTTCAATTTGGAAATAGCAAAATGTCAAGTAACATTATTGCATGAAGTATTTTAATAATTTTATTGTTAATGCTAAAAAATATGAGAATATGAATATCATAATTGAAATTATTGAAAGCAATGGAATTATTATAAAAAAAAATTGTTGAAAAAATAAAAATAAGCTTTTGTGCATAGCTAATATAATATTTGTATGATATTTAATTATACAGTATTTATTATTATTATTATTTTTATTTTTAAACGATATATTTTTAAGATTTTTAAAAGTAAAAAATAATTACATTTTTTTCTCTTGCTAATAGTATATATTTTTATGGCAATATTTTTCGAATTAAAATATTTCATAATCAGTTGATTTATAAAATTTTCCGAATAAGATAATTCTGATTATTTAAAAGTGTTATTCTTTGTCATTTATTGAAGAGAAGATAGATATTTATGAATTGTTGCATTTTTTATATTATATGATTTTGTATAGAAAGAATTAATTTGTTATTTAATGCCAGTTTGCAGTTTGTCTTGTTTGCAAAATCATTTTTCAGTCCATAAAAAAAAAGAAGAAAGATCAGGGACAAACAATAGGAAGTGATCGAATAGATGATTATCAAAATTTTGAACTCTAGTAAAATTTAATAAACAATGATTGATTAGAATAATCTCATTATTTAGCCAAAATCGTTACTGTAGAAAAAAGCAAAATTTTCAGAATTATCAAAAATTCTGCATTTAAAAAGAAAAGAAGATTCTACTTAATAAAAATCCACATATAATTTGATTATTATCTATTGATTTCTATCCTCAATAGAGAGATAGAAAAATTTATTCTAGGAGACCGAGATTAAAACTTTTTTATAAGTTTATTAGTGTAAACAAATTTCCCTCTATATTTATGTCGGCATAAAACATGAATAAATAAACTGTTTAAACTAAATTTATGATACTAAATAAATTTTCAACAGGATTGTAAAGTATTTGTTTATTAAAAGAATTAAGCAACTTCTAAGTCGATCAATTAAACGGATTAAATAATAATAAAGTTATAAATGCTATATAGTACCTCTTACAGATGTAGCCTTTAAGGTATCCGATGGTCCATTGATCAATACGGATAACATCGTAAAATCAATGTCCTACATTTCTTTTGTAATCTTGAACTCGCGAAAGTTCCATAAAGTAAATTAAGGTAAAAAACTATTTATTTTATTTTTTCTTTACTGAATATTTTCATGGATGTTTTTCATTCAAACGTATTGAATAAAATTCAAGTAAAACATGAGAAAAATTATTCAGAAATAATGTCTTCTTCTAATATTAATAGAAGTGAAATATTTCTTTTTCATCAGGTATTTAAATATGAATAGATTTTTTTAAGTGCACTTAAAGTTAGTTTCAATGAAATTTACTTTGTATTAACGTTTATATGATTCAAAATTATCCAATTTGTTTCCAACACCTTTAAGTTCAGATAAAAAACATGTATCGGTTATTTATGGTTCTACTTTATATTCAGCAATTAGCTTATTATTTAAGGTTTAATCGTTAGATTAATTTAACATTATTGTATAAAATCGATGGACTGGATTGCTTAGAAGGAATGAAATGTTTATGGAATTTTATTAGAAGAAATGCACAATAAATTAAATATAGTGTTCTTGTTGAGTGCATTATGAATTTTATAATTATTATTACTTCTATAGGATTAAATATTAACTGATTTTATGTTTAAGTTTCTTTTGTATACTTTAAAATTAAAATATCACTAAATATTCCAACTGACTAATGATTTACTCGACCTTAATTAATATTTTATTAATTAATTAATATATTATGAACTTTTATGCTATATTAATTACTTTAAATTTAAGCTAACTGATCAAAATAACTTCATTTATTTTCATTTCTTACATTTAACCGAATTTTACACAATTTAAAATCAGTTAAATATTACAGATTTTTTTTCTGAAATTAAAATATTTGTAAAGTTTCATTACTTTATTATGACATTTTATTTTATATACTTTTTTAAGAATGAAATAAGCAATTATCAATTAATAAATCTCATCAAATGAATTTTTTTTTATTTTTATTTTTCATCAATACAGTATTTATACGTTAAGTAATTACGTTTATTTGTATAATCTTTATTTATTTCTTATAATTTCAGTTTATCTAAATAGATATATAGATTCTGTATTGATTTAGATTAAAATTCAAAATGCAATTTTTTGCATTTTGAATTTTAATATGACAAGTTAAATATGTAACTTTAGTTATATCTTAATAAACAATTATTTACATTTTTAATGTTAAAATTATTTCTTCAATAAAATTTAAACTAATATTTTTAAATCTAAATTATATGAAGTTTCTCAAATTTTTAATAAATATCAATAGGCAATACTTTTTAAAGGTTGAAAATGAAAAAAAAAAAATTTCTTTCCAGATTTTAATTAACTAATGAATAACTTTTTAAATATATAATCCGTCATTTTAAAGGCTTTTATATATTATTCAGATCCTGTCTTGTATCCGTTCAACACTGAAGATAAGAATATTTAACTTGACAATATTAAACAAAAGTAAGATTAATGAAAATTTTAAATGTTAAAATTTTATTAACTTTAACTGTTGTGCCAAAGAAAAAATGTTCTTTTACAAGCAACTCTTATTTTCAAATTAATTTCCCTGTTAAACATAATAATTTTCTTAAGTTACAGATGATAAATTATTTATGTATATAAACCAGGAAATTTTCATAATAATATGGAAATTATTAACCAAAAATCTGCTTTAATGACGTTATTAATTATAATAAAATCTTGAATTTTATTGTTTTATAAGAATCAAACAGTTGTTTACTCATAAATCCCCTGCGGGTCAGGCCCGCCGTCCGTCCAGATTCAGGAACTTTCTTCAACAGCTTTTTCCTCCCTTTTTCCGTCTTTTTTCCATCTCTCTCCTTGTTACTAACGATGCTACTCCCTTTTATATTCGGTGAATAATTAGTGATTAATCAGTAGGCAGGAACTTGCAAGAAAGAGAGAGATTTTTATCTGTTTTTACATCTTTTGTTAGGACTAACTTTCTGACTATTTCCTCTCATAAAATATTGCCAAATGTGGCGAAATAAGTATAAATTATTGAATTTTAATTAAATTTTGGTTTAAATTATGATCGTTCGAATCTTGAAATTGATCGTTTTACATGAATATATATATTCTTAGATAATGAGAATTATAAATAAACAGTGAGGTCTACCGGGACCTCACAAATACAAAAAGCTAGGATGAAAACATTCGGAAGAATGTTTGATCTGTTCAATGATTTTTAAAAAATTCTGAACAAATTGAAGTTTGGCTATGACATTTTTGCTTATTTGTCATGGTGATATCATATATTGTATATTATTTACTAACTTTTTTGCTCAACAACTATCGTTAGAATTAGTATAGTTTATGACGGGCCCGAGACAATTTTTTTCTTCGAATGCGGCCCAAGGAAGCCAAAAGGTTGACACCCCTGACTTAGAGTGACAAAATACCGAGAAATAATTCTTGGAAAATTAATGACTTAGAATGACTAAATACAGAGAAATAATTGAATATTATTATATTTTAACTATTTTTCGAAAAATTAATGACTTAGAATGACGAAATACAGAGAAATAATTCACTTCCGCCATTTTTAAAAGGCTCTGAGACTAATCTTGAGTAAAAAACGTACTGCCATTTTTAAAAGGCACTGAGACAAATCTTGAGTAAAAAACGTATGAAAAGCAATAATTTATCAAAAATCAGTGCTAAATCTGGCATACAGATGGCAGGATGATATTAAAATAAATAAATTTTCAACAATTTGTATATGTAGCTAAAAATCAGTGCTAAATCTGGCATACAGATGGCAGGATGATAGCTACATATACAAATTGTTGAAAATTTATTTATTTTAATAAATATTGCTATAAAGTCAACATTCTCATGCATCCTATTTCATTAACATTCTCATAATTTTCAACAAAGTTAACATTCTCATATTTTATTAGTAGTAGTATGAGAATATTAATACTTATAAAATAAAAAGTATTTATCACACATTATTTTAAGAAAATAGGGAGAAAAATGGCTAATAAACAATTATTTTAAACATTTGTGTAGTAAAATACCGTATTTCATCCGCGAGAGGGATAATACAATTGTTTGTTTACACAAGGTCAGGACAAGAAAAATGGCTAATAAATAATTATTTTAAACATTTGTGTAGTAGAATACAAAAAATGGCAAATAAACAATTATTTTAAACATTTGTGTAGTAGAATATCATATTTCATCCGCAAGAGGGATAATACAATTGTTTATTTACCACGAGGTGAATTTCATCCGCGAGAGGGATAATACGATTGTTTGTTTACACGAGGTCAATTCATCCGCGAGAGGGATAATACAATTGTTTGTTTACACGAGGTCAGGACAATCCGCGAGAGGGATAATACGATTGTTTGTTTACACGAGGTGAATTTCATCCGCGAGAGGGATAATACGATTGTTTGTTTACACGAGGTCAATTCATCCGCGAGAGGGATAATACAATTGTTTGTTTACACGAGGTCAGGACACATCCGCGAGAGGGATAATACGATTGTTTGTTTACACGAGGTCAGGACAGCTAATAAACAATTATTTTAAACATTTGTGTAGTGGAATACCGTATTTCAATAAACAATTATTTTAAACATTTGTGTACTTGAATACCGTATTTCATCCGCGAGAGGGATAATACAATTGTTTGTTTACACAAGGTCAGGACACCGTATTTCATCCGCGAGAGGGATAATACGATTGTTTGTTTACACAATGTATCGGATTACTCTCTCGGGATCAAATTACAATCATAAATTGTCTTCGTAAGTTGGAAAAATTTTTTAGAATTATGAAGTATTTGATATTATTAGGTGTGGAATATCATCAAGAATGTAAATATATCAACATTTTTTTTATTCGATTCCGAAATCATGAATAATTTTAAAAAATTATGTATTGTTTACATATGCAAATTAGGCCTAATTGCTTTCGCATTTTTTTTCTCAAAATTTTTTTATCCGATACCCGAAATCATGAATAATTTGAAAAATTACATATTGTTTACATATGCTAATTAGGCCTAATTGCTTTTGTATTTTTTTCTTTTTTTCTTTTGGTCCTTAATCCTATTGTTTACATATGCTAATTAGGCCTAATTGCTTTCATATTTTTTTTTCTTTTGGTCCTTAATCCAAAATTAAAAAACGATATCAGAAAACAGTATATTACAACAAAATCCAATTTTTTCATGCCAAAAAATTAAAATGCAAAAAAGTTATGGCAAAATATCAGATATCAAATTACATATTTAACGGAGCAATTTTTTTTTTGAATTGAACGCTAAAGGTTAAGGGACCAAATTGTGCTAAATACAATGTATATAAAAAAAATAATGTAGAAAGCAAAGACCTCTAGCAAATAATAATCAAAACCTTTTTAAAAGTGTAATTTATAAAACACAAAATACAGTAACATGTTAACAGGATTAATTCTCTTAAATATAAATGTGAGTTAATTCAGAAAAAATATAAAAGCCCATATTTCATGTAAAAGAAAATATATGTCTAAAATGCTGATAAGAAAGGCCATGACTATTAATAAAGCCTTTTCTGTTGTCCATTATATTATACTTTGCCAAAAAATGCTAGACATTCTATAGACCTAGGCATACTTACACCTAGAACTTAGGCATTCTGTACAGCAGGGGTTCCCAAAATGCGGCCCGTAGCGATCTTGAATTCATAGAGATAATTTACATTTTTACAAAAAATAAATTTTATCATATTATAATTAAAACTTGTCATCTTGAATTCATAGAGATAAAATTTATTTTTTGTAAAAATGTAAATTATCATATTATAATTAAAACTTCTTCAGCTAAAAGAAATACATGTATATATGCTTCCAAGTATGTTTGCATTATTTGGAAGCATTTATATATGTGAAAAAACTTTCTCAATCATGAGTATTAATAAGTCTAAATTGAAATCAAATTAACTGATGAACATTTACAAGAGGTGTTAAGAATACATTCAACCAACTTAGAAACAAAGCTCATCTATTATTATTAAAAGAAAACAACTGCACAAGTCTCAGTCAGATATTGATGAATTTATTATTTTTTCTTTTTTATTTGAAATTATTTAGTTAATTTTGTTTAATTACTTTTGAAATGTGTTATTTTAAACAGTTTGTAA